>BLKR01005031.1:0-91013 GCA_011170035.1 Teleogryllus occipitalis
AACTGTGCATATTAACGGCGTGAGAGATATTTAGAAAATATTTCATTTGTGTAATTTTTGAAAAAACAACAAAAGAATACACCAAAATGTAACAGTGCAATTAGCACTATCTGTTGGAAAAGTTTAAGGAAAAAATTTGGACTAGTTTTTGAGAAAATTACGTGTGAGCTTTTCTGAAAATGCGGAATTTTGAGCTCATTTTCACAAAAAACGTTGAATTTTTAAAAACCATTTTTGGATAATATTGACAACTCATGTACTACATAAATACAATAAAGTGAAGAATTTACTGGTAATGTAAATATTACCAACGTGAGAGACAAATCAAAAAATTAAATTTTTATTATTTTTAAAAAAAATACAAGAATAGAGCAATGTAGCGTTAATGTCATCATACAGAGTGCATTTAGCACTATCCCTTCCAAGAATTTAAAGAAAATATTTGAAGCCGTTTATTTTTAAAATGGCACATATTACATACAATCTTGCGCGAAAAGTACTACAATTTTCAAAAAAAGTTATATGACCTTAATGAAAGAATTTAAGAATTAATTAAGAATGAAGAATATATGGAAAACAAATATTACTTGAAGGAAATATCTCAATCTTCAATTTTGTAGTTGCAAGAAGACGCCGAGAAAAATTCAAACTTTTGCAATTTTCGAAAATTCAGAGTTAACCGCGAAAATTGGACCTACGCCACTTTCATGAGTGTATTTTACTCTATTCTTTCAATAAATTTAAAGAAAAAATTTAGAGCTGTTTTTGAGAAAAAAAAATTGAAAATGTCCGCGGGGGCTTCATTTAAAGTACCCCCAAAAATTATGAATCTTAAAATGGTAGAGCCTCGACTTAGGCCAGATCGACAGAGGTTTATTCAGTTTGGATAAAATGGTACCAATAGTTTAGGCGGTAGTGTTGTTCACATACACCAGACAGACGGACAGACAGACGGACGTTTTGAAAAAACACAAAAAACTCTTTCGGTACCAGGGGACCCGAAACCTGTATTTCCATTGAAATCTCGAAATCGATTTTCCGCAGCAGTACAGAACTTTCTCTATTCTACGTATATTGCACCGTTTACGAGGAAGTAAAAAAGGTGATGGGTCCTGTAGTTACGTACTCAGATCTATCGTCCTCAATGATTGAAACACATGATCCAAGGGGTACAAAAACTCAGCCAAATATCTGATTTCTGTTAGACCGTTTACAATTCTGTAAGACTAACAAATCTATACTGATCTTAGAATAGAATGAAACCAATTGGATATTGGTGTTCAGGATTTTATTATCAAAATCATCTGTCAAGGTCCTTCTGAAAATATTCACATGAAATAATGCTCGATATTCTGAAATATTCTTCAAATTGTGTTATTCTCATTATCCTCTTTACAAAAACACTAATACTGCTTATCAAACAATTACCATACGTGCAAGGATTTATAAAAATACATATCCACACCGTCAGCTACACTAATAAAAATACATAATCACCTTCCGCTACCCATTTCAAACTACGGAAACAGAACCCTCATCGAAAAACATTTGAAAAGGAAATTACCCAGATAATTTTTTGACCCTCTTTAAGCAGATTGCAAACGATTAGCCTCTACCATGATATACATATACCATAATATAAAGTGCTTCTGAATTGAAATAACCACGATAAAAAATCATATAAACTTGCTGCAAAAAAAATTAACTACTGTATCAGTCGTTCACGGCAGCTGAGGGCCACAGGCCTTGCAAGAATTTAAAAAAATTGTAGCATTAACAACGGCTTGAACACACAAACATAAACTCACCACAAACATAAGAGATGCTAAGACACTTGGAATGATTGCCGGTCTAAAAATACAAACACCAGTAAAGTGCTTGAATAAAACAAAAATGCAACATTTTAAAGAAATTTGAAGGCAGAGTAACGAAAGGGTGAATTTTAATTTGCCTCTATTGAAATTGTTTATGAAGATATTCAACAAGAATCAAATATTTATTTTTTGAATTACATTCAAAAGAATGCCATTTTTTAATGGATTTGAAAAATAAATTACAAACAAGGAAATTAGGTAATCATTTATATGTTCATATTGATAATAGTAAGTGGGAAAATCTTCTGAAGAATTGAGCCTGTTGAATATTTCGTGAGAAGAGCGTGAATGAAATCTTAAGAATTGAACTACAATATGCAATTGTAGGATTTTCATAAGTTATCTATTGAACGCAGGGATAGCCAAAACAAACAAAAAGAAAATGTTCACAAACCTTCATGTCCCTGCAGTGATGTATCAACAACACCCCATGAAGTATTTCAGTATTTTTAGAACAGGTAAATGTTGATACATTGTACGTATGGATAAGGGGCATGTTGCACAGCTGACACAACAAATGCTATTAATGTTTATACATCATAATTCCAAAGAAGTTATTCAAGGAAGAACTTTCTCCAAGAAAAATGTGGATAATATAATATCAGCTAGCGCTGAATATAAAACAAGCTATGAAACTACTGAAACACTGAACTAAAATATGAAAATTGACTCTATAAGAAAAAAAAACGTGTAGGTGGAGTAATGGGCATCGTAAATGTCAGAATAAACTCTGTGCATACAATTTAAAACTGTAAAAAGAAAGATTGCAACGACCAAAGTAGCAAAAGAATAAGGCAAAAATAAGCAAAAGAGTATATGTAATCTGAAGAAGTGTTTTAAAGTAAATTGTTGACAAAATATTACTTTTTTAATAATTTAATTTTAAATTTCATATAAATCTACAAATAATTTTGTGACATTTTCATTCCAAGCAAAACTATTTTCTATCAATTATATCATATATTATAACTTAAAGCCACATTCTTACCTCTGTGGATGAATAACGAAACCAGGAAAAGTTCTCCAACATCAACAGACGCCTCTTTGGTGGTGTAGGAGTTTTTGAATTATTTTATGGAGTCAGAATAAGATCTCAGAAAAACTAGGGATTTTAATCAAAAATATATAACTTCTTTTTTACGTGCTAGACATAGATGCTTTTACACCCAGACATTAAATATTGGGAAATAAAGTTATTGACAATTGTTTCACTTATAGAACCAAACGGGGAAAGTTTAGTAAAGAAATTTCGTCTTTCTAGGATTTCAAAAAGGAGAATCCATGCTTGCATACAGCTCTCAATATTACCAACAGACCTACTACATCCTCACGAACTACAATTATGTTTTTTTTAGTTGTTGAATGAAAGAAAAAACTTTTTTCATTTTCGGGATGTCTGTGTCCCCCTTTGCTATTTTATGTGTCATTCTGCTGATAAAATCTAACTGCTGATAAAAACTAAATATAGAGATAAAAGTACACACCATAAACTCCTCATTTCATGGCAGCTAAGAGATTGGTCAGAGAAATAACGAAAAAATATGAAATGTAAACAAATTTAATTTATTTAGTTTCATATGGGCTCAATATTTATGGAAAATGAACGTTCTTGAGTTATTTTGAGATAAAGTACAACAGAATATTGCCTGTTTTAAGAGCTTTCTTTTCACACCAAATTTTGCGGTGCTCTCTTAGCTTAACTGGTGGTTAAAAAACTTAATGTGGGTAATTTTAACTTCTTTTATTTCATAGTATGAAAAATAAAAAGATATATAGATAGAATATTATATAGAATATCCGTTATTATAGAATTATTATCCGAAAATTTCCAATAGGATTATTATCCGAAATTATACTATTAACGAAAAATTGGTGAGTTATTTTGAAAAAAAATTACAATGTCGTTATTTTACACATTTTTTGCATCAAACAGTGTTTCAAGGCTTTGTTTTTTTAAATCTGATATTTGTGTTCAGTGTCCCAAAAATCAGACAGATACAAAATACCTATATCACGCCAAACTTGCCGTGCCGTTTATAGGCACCATTTGATAGGGCTAGTTTTTAATTGTCATTTATACTGAATGCTACAATATTAGCGTGCTTTCAGCTTTTTATTATCACATGTTTCATATTAATACATTCATGTAATGTTCATGTTTTAAGTAATAAATTGCTGCGTTATTTCGTATTTGTTATCTTTTTGTTTAGAACTAAAAAATTTTAAAACACATTAGTAGTTTTTTAATTACACGTCCACTTTATAAATCATCCCAAATTTATAATACATAAAGAACGCGGCTGTAGATAATACTACGCCACAATTTTGACTAAAATTAGATAGGGGAAGGTATTGTACCATTGAGCATTTTTAACACTTCAACTTTTTTCCCTTTCAGTTTTATATTTATTAAGATGTTTAAGGTTTTAAAACAAGCACCTAAATGTTTTCTATAAAATATTATTTTCTCATGATCTGGAATTAATTTTCGAAAAAAATGGTCAAAGGTACAACACTTTGTCGTTCCTTTGCCCAGAGGTTGTTGTACCTTTGACCACTTCACACAAATTATAATAATCAGTAAACTAGAACTTATTTTATTAATTAAATTAACTTTAACAATTTAATATGGATGTACAGCAATGAAGCAATGAAGCTTTCAGAAACTGAGAAAAAAAGAAGTAAATAGAACAAAGCACATGAAAATACAAACCGTTTAAATCTGATTCTAACTTCAAAATAATCCAATTCTCTAAATTGTACTTTAAACAAATTATAATGCCATCATAACAGTTTTTTGATAATGAAATCATCTATTTCAATAGTATCTAAAATAATTTTAAAAAATCATAAAATAATAACCTAAATGGAAGTAACCATAGAAGCTTTTGACTGATGACTGTACAATGGTACCTGCTGGTCAAAGGTACAACAAACGCTCACTTTTCACAAAATCAAGCATGTTGGATTTGAGGTTGTTGTTGTTGTTATTATTATTATTATTATTATTATTATTATTATTATTAGTATTATTATTTTACAAATAGTTAACTTTATACTTCATCTACAATGTCTGTATTATTTGTTGGTAATTTTCACTATGAAATTGAATGAATATAATTCAAGTTATGACATAAAATAATACGTTCAAAATACTTACTTTTGTCTGTTGCAATCAAATTTCTTTTTTATACACAACACTAATGAAGCTTTTCAAATAATGATAAGACTTACAGCAGCTCTGGGGGCAGGATTATGAACTAGGAAAAACCAATGTCTGAAATTTATTAGTAATACGCACTCTGGCAAGGAGTGGTACAGCAGGTCAAAGCTACCACTCCTTCCCCTACTACTAAAATACTCGGCAAATTGATTATTTCATATAGTGAGCATTTTTGGTGCTGATGTAATAAATGATGTAATAAACGAATTGTATTACATTACTTCTTTACTCTGTGACGATAAATGGGGGATAGAAACATTTTTCTTTTTCAGAATAAATTCAATGAGACATGGGACTATGTACAGCCAAGGCCTGTTTAATGATCATTAAATCAATAGATAAGTACTGTAAAAATGAAAAATACAAATTATAAACAAAACAATTATATCATGAAGTATAAAATCACTACAAGGGCTGAATTACGTTTTTGTTAAATAATTTTCTCTTTTAAATGTGTACATCTTTACACTGAATGACAAGTAACTAAACTGAATCCATGTTTCTTACATTATCAATTTTTTTCTTTATAATTTCACATCGGTTCCAACATTTAATTTTTTGCACCTATTAAATATTATTGTTCAAAATATTGCAAAATAATTCAACAAATAACATTTCGCACTTCAGGCATTTGAAAACATTACATTAATTCATCAGTGGTATAAATATATTATATTTATTCATAAAATTACATCAGAAGCTTTTTTTATTGTGACCAAACCACACTTTGTATTACACTCATTTCTGTTTAGATTTTTTTGCATATTCTAAAAGTTCATTGACAACATCTATAACATTTTCTTTATAAAAGTCATCATTATTGAAAGAATAACTTACTTCCTCATCCCTATCGTCATAAATGTATCTTTCAACATCTGATGAATCAAAAACATGTTTAATATTCTCTGGGCTTATGTATGTACCAGGACAATAGCTAACTGCTATTAAAAGACCGACGATTCTGTAGAAATCACACGATTCTTTCAATTCCCGCCAAGAAAGAAGTTTTTCTGGATCTAAGCCGTGTTCCGAGATGTTCTTGGAGAATTGATGATAATAGACAGTCAGAAGTTCTGTGAAATGTCGATCACGAAAGCTCTTGTAGGTGGAAAGATAAAAAAAGCACATTATGTCGTTGGCAGGAGGAGCATACCGAATGAATTGGTAATCCACAATACGCACGTCCACTGGTACTCCATTCTCATGGCGAAACAGAATATTCTCTCTTTTGACGTCTCCCTGACACACTACATTTCGAAATTGTCTCGATGGCTTCTGTAAATCATACAAACTCAACATGATCTTCTCTAATTCTGGTTTCACTTCGCTTAGCGCATCCTTGCCGTGAATCAACTCCACAAGTAACCACAGAGTTTTTATAGAACACGTTAACCATCGTGTTCCTGGGTGGTTTGGAGCATGTCTGAAGAGAGCTTCCTCAAAAATGTCCGGATAATCATTGATTAGACGATAAGGCTGTTTAGGCTGAGCTTCTTCGTATATAATAGAAGCTGCATGCATGTTTGCTAAAGCCTTCATTGTCAACTCGAAATGTTCATACCTCAGTGAGTCTCGAAGTGTGAACGAGCGAAATCCTTGTTTAGTTAGATCCTCCAGAATGATGAATTCCGGTTGGGTGTAAAAACATTTGCAGATCCAAACCATATTCTTCCCACCTTCTTTCAGAACGGATTTCAATTTAACGAAGATGATGTTTAGAGTATCCACTTCCTTCTTGAATGCATTTATCTGCTTCGTGATTTTACTGTCATTAGCTGCTTTTGGTTCTGTTTTCAAGAAGAAATGAAGAATTTTCTGAATGTTCTTGGTTTCATGAAGACGCACTGTAACCTCCGCTGTGTAATGATCACCTAGAAACCCTCCAGTGCTTCCCAGAGGCCGAAGCACATAGTTCAGCACGTCAAACTGTTTCACTCCCAAACAGTTTTCCACTGCATGAGCCCAGTCAGCATTTGAAAGAAGTTTGGGGCTACCCATGGCGACGAACTGTGAACTGATTTTCTGCTGCTGAGAACTATATACTATTTATATGTTATCTTACAACCATACTTCTGCCTTCCCAGAGCAATTTCTGAACAACTCTGTACTTTCCGTTTACTCTTAACTGGGAGATCTTGTTATCAGTACTAGAAGTATCTGTTAGCTTGCATATCAGGAATAATAAATAACTCGTTATGTAATGGTTGCATAAATCAGTTTAGTTCTTTATCTAAGAAGCCTTGCAAACACCAACAATAACTGCGTGTGGTATGATATAAATAGCTATCTTTATTGCTTGTTACGAAGTAGCTTCAGTTATCAGTTTTTGAGGAATGTATTTCCTAGATGGTTTTATTAAAGCCTGAGAGACAAAATGAGTAATGAGATTCCTTAAAATAACAATTTCACATTAGTTTGAGGGAATACATAAACCCCATTTAAATGTTTCTTTCAGAAATGATGCGCACGGCTTAAACTATTTCACCAAGAGGCACAAGGATCAATATTTCACCTAGAGGATATTTCAATATTTCTTTTTATTTCTTAACGGGTAAAAATTATCTTAAACATTTAATATTTCAAAAACATAATAATTTGTTGCGAAAGTGAATAATAATTCACAAATGATTAACAAATTTTTCCAGAGAAAATATGTAACGCAATATTGTTCACATCTTCCAAACACCCTAATTTCTCTATTATAAAGCATTTTTAATTTTCGAATTTTTTTAACGAACTGCCTTTTTTTAAAAAGAATTTTGAAAGCGACTGAAGCTTTTATAAGCCAAAATATAGAAAGTTTACGGCGTTTCTCTGTATTTCAATCTATATATTCTAATGTATATTTTTGCAATAAAATGTTTCTAAATTATGTTTTTTGGTGGAAAAAGCACTCATGTTAGTCCACAACAATGCGTGTTTGATGGAATGAATAATATACGACATTAAAATTAATAAAATAGTAAATACTAATGGGAATTAAAATTTAGATAATAACTTAATTAGTATTCGTCCCATATCTTATTTCGTTGTGCATATCCTATACATTCCTCCGCGGAAGAAAATTAAATAAAAATACTTATAGTTAATAATAATTTATTGAAACGATTAAAAAACATTATAAATAAAGTCTAAAGATTCAAAAACGCAAATTTATAAAATCGAAATTTTGAACCCAAAACTCATTCCGGGTCCCCTTAAATCTTCCACACGTATTTCATTTAAATATGGAATGTCCAAAGAGTTTGCAAACGGTATAACATTTTGAGAAACAAGTTACGGTTAAAAAATCGGCCAAATACTTGTTCAACTTACCCAATGATTCAAGGTATCGAATGATAGCAATCTCTAACCCCCGCTTCCTCCCTTATGAGTGGGCGAAAGTAACTATGAAATCGTAAATAGAAAGCCCTATTTTTTTATTACAGATTTGGATTTCATGAGAAAAAATACGTACTACCTAACTTTGTCGGAAATATAATGAGAACTTGTGATGGATGACGGTGAAATTGAAAACTTATCATCTTACTTTATCTCTTACCACTTACTTCAAGTCTGAAGTAAGTAGTAAAATAATTCACTACCAAGCAAAAGCATTTACTTAATACGGTGTGAATAACCATTACTGGAACTTTTACTGGAAAGTAAATGCTGGTAAAATACGAAAACACTTGTTTTAGAATGCAGGGATAATCTGTACACACTCATATCGTGAAGAGCGATTTGCGAAGTTAGGTTGCTGATTCAGTTCATTAGTGCCGTTACACGAAAGAAATCAGATTGGGTACACGAGAAATAAACTACGTTTTAAAATGCGATTTGTAAAAATCATTGAAAAATGACAGTGTTAAATAAATCGTAGATTCGGAACATTGAGGCCACAAAGGAAGTTACATTCTCCACGATTGTTAGCGAGTAAGAACAGATATGTGGAAAACCTCTGGCATGGCCGCAAGTGAGAGAAAGGTCAATAATAAGAAAACAGAGGTGAAGAAAAATGCAGATATGAAAGCAACAGGAGGCAGAAAAAATATTCAGCGGCGATGGGAGAAAATCGATCTATTAGCAGAAGAACATAATTTTGTGTTTGATAAATGTCCAGTTCGTCAAGACAAAAAAATGATTGTTTTATATGAATTTAAATTTATTTCATTAATTATGTTGGTAAGTATAAATACTTTTCTGAGGGTTATCCCTGCAGACCTAAGCGACGATTATTCACTGGAGCATTTCGGAGGACTGTCGTTCACTGACGTGTATTTTCCTCTTGTTCTCCTTCTTTGTATTTTAAATGTTCTTCGTAGTAAATGTTTAACATTCATTTTTATTTATTTTATGCTTAATATTGCCACGTTGTATCGTTTATTGTTTAATTCAGAATAGAAAACATGAATATCTTTTCTCTGAACGCTGACAAACGCATGCATGATTTTGTCTCCGTTAGCGGCTAAATTCAAAAAAGAGACGCTCAGACAATCATGTGCATTCTGGAACGAATTTTTTCACTTAAATTGCAAGTGGAGAGAAGAAAGAAATAGTGAGCATACAACAGCGCTTCGAGACTTGGAAACGTTCATGAAGTTGTGGGTATGCATAGTCGGCAACAAATTGATAAATTACAAAACTTTTTTTCTCAACTATACAATTCTGAGGTCAAAACCATAAAGGAAAGATTTATTGCTAATATTATTAAGACCACGCTACTGCGTATTCTCTTATGAAATAATAAACCCTGAATTTAATACTCTACAGAAAAGTGGCCGTTTTATACCATTCATAAGAAATCATTGATATCCCCCCCATTGATATACTACTACCTTCTATTCCTTCAGATTTAAGACGACAACTTAGAAATTCGCAGATTATGGCGTATAAGTTACAACAAGGGCACAACCAAATCCGCAACACCCGTTTCGTTGCAACCACGCCCTCGACATTAGATCTGAAGCTTTGCGTCCTAGGCCCTTGGAACCATTTTTTGTGTCCCACGGGATACACAATATGTTTATTGTTTAATAATCTACAAAATGAAAACTATTAATAATGTTATATTATAATTTTGGAGGTCCTTCGACAAACTTTCTATGTTGGGATATAGTTTCATTTTAATATCAATAATTTATAAAGTGCGGAAAGTTCAAACATGTCCAACTAGTCAATTGCAAAGCGTTATGCAAATGCAGAAGGTTTGTAAGACGGTATCAACGCGAACTGGCATAAAGTTGTTATTGTTTCATTAAAATATATTTTATAGATTACGATACGGGTGTATTGACATACACACATCAGTCCAGAGTACACATTATCATCACAGTTAACTTTTAAATGGTTGTAGTGTCCTAAAACCCAGTTTTTTGGTTGGGTCCTAAACCCTTGTCCATTGTAGTGTCCTAAAACCCTGTTGGAATTAAAAAGTAAGTTGCATTATCTCGTCGCGAAAGCAGGCTGTGCGTCATGACCGCGGAAAATTCGGAGCCCATTTCATGTTCACTCTAAATTCGAGTTAATTGGATGTTTTCAATATGTGTCATAACTGGAGCCAATTTGATGTCCACTCTAAATTGGAGGTGTATTGTCAAACGTTGAACCGGTTCGGTTGCGTAACGCAATTAAAGAAAATCGGCGGGGAAATCGATCACCGATGCGATTTTGTTGCACGATAACGCGACACCTCACACAACCCATCAAACGTCGAAACTGCTGCAGCGATTCAAGTGGGACGCATAGCAACAACCTCTATATAGTTCAGACTGCGCCATACGATTATCATGTGTTCGGTAAGCTGAAAAGGAATCTCGAGGAACGACGATTCCAAAACGATGACGAAGTGAAAGAAGCTGACTCCGAGTGGTTACATAACGCTGGAGGTGATTTCTATGCATCAGGGATCGAAAAGTTCGTTGACCGTTTCGAGAAATGTTTACACTTTCTTGAAGACTATGGACAAAAGGGAACTTACTTGTATGTTTTCATAGGCGTATTGCCTATGTGTAGTTGGTTTCATAAATGGCCATAACTTGGATTGATTGATTGATTTTTTCGTGTTTCCGGGTGCGTCAACTGCTTCGGTCATTAGTCCCGTTAGTGTAGTGCATGTTTCTTCTCTGGAGATGGCGGTGATCTTCCCCTGCTGGATGGCGAGATCCGGCACCCACCTACCGTCGGCTAGTGGGGTTTCCCCCTAACCAAGACTCCC
This sequence comes from Teleogryllus occipitalis, assembly GCA_011170035.1. Taxonomy (NCBI): domain Eukaryota; kingdom Metazoa; phylum Arthropoda; class Insecta; order Orthoptera; family Gryllidae; genus Teleogryllus; species Teleogryllus occipitalis. The sequence goes on from BLKR01005031.1 coordinate 11,294, forward strand.
ACCAGCGGGGCACCGCCCCAGCCGGGACAAGCTCTAAGCTCCCGACCGGTCTCCCGGAATATGTGGCAGTGTAGTGCATGTTAGTGTAAGTGTGTGTGTAAGGGGAGAGGATAGGACAAGGAAGAGGAAGGACAGATCGCGCGCGGTCCGTGGCCCGTTTGTTAGGGTACTGCTCCGGCATTCGCCTGGTGTTGATCGGAGAAACCACGGAAAACTACCGATCAGAGCAGCCGGCCATAACTTCGAAATGTAATTTACTTTTTGTTTTGCTCTTTATATCAAACGGGTCAGTATAGTTCAAAGCCCCTGCCTCCGCAGCTACCTTGACACAAGGTGACCTCTGGATGTCGAAGAACTCAAGCGGCCGACTGCTCTGATCGGTAGTATCTCCGATCAACACCATGCGAATGCCGGAGCCCTAAGAAATGAGTCACGGACCGCACGGAATCTTTCCTTCTTCTTTCTTGTTCTACCGTTTCCTCCTCTAGAAGAAATAATCACACATTTACACACGTCACACACATTCACACTTGCATGCACTGCAGTAGCACACACGTCGGGAGACCAATCGGGAGCTTTGAGATTATTCCTTCTGGGAGAGATTCCCGGGGAGGAAATCTCCTGAACGGTGATGTGTAGGTCGTTGCCGGATATCATCTGAAGGAGGAAGAACACTATCGCCGCCCACTACGATGAAACATACAGGACACTAACAACTGCACATACATCACATACAGTTTTTACTGTTCTTTGACTAAGCAAATCCAATAATCACCACTGAATTGTACATCTCCTTACAATATTATGTTTATAATATGAAACCAGAAGTATATCAGTTGTTCTAGTACTTGAAAATTATAGCAAATATTCGTCGAAACGTTGTACGAATTGAACAATTGAAAATATAACAAGATTGTAATTATTAACAGTCTTTAAATTTAATAAGATAATTAAATAATAATAATAATAATAATAATAATAATAATAATAATAATAATAATATTTTTTAGACAGTTACAACCAACAGTCAATGATCATTGAAGCTGAAGAGTACGGAAACATCATACATTCTAGAAAATCAGACCTTTCTGCACCTTCAAAGACATTTCTGGAGGCGTAGCTCTTCATGTATTTCAAAGCAAGGTTGATCATGCCCTTTCGGACAAGTAAGTAAAAATATTTTGACTATTTGATAAATGAGGAATCTAATCACACGGAAGTTGACTAAACCACATCCATCATTGAGCAACTCGAAAACTTGTTTCGTTCAGGATGGGTGTTGGGCAAATAACATTCGCAAATTAGAAAGAACATTAGAATTGATCAGAAATGTGACCCCTGGATTACTGAATAAGGACGCTCAGCAGTATTACAATATTTACCTTTCATCTACACCAAGCCAGTTCAGGGTCTGACCGTTCAACTTGCGATTCCAGTATCAAGCAATGTTCACATTTTGCTCAGTGAAGGATGTTCTTTCGGAGGTAGCAAGTTTTATTTACATATAGGTGTCTCAAACTCTGACATTTTGATATTCTTACTATGTAAATAACTTGTACTGCATTATTGTGGTATTCATGAAAATTATTTTTGTTAAAATTTTTAAAATAGTCCGTGCTTCTTTTTGGAAAATAATTTTTTGTGGTTTTATTCAGTAACATTTTTGTTGTTGCAGGCCACTAATCAGATTCTAAAGTAAAAATACAATCGTGCGCTCAGAAGAACTAGTGTAGTACTCTTATTTTGTATATCGATAGCAATTTTACTGTCTCAACCAGTACATCAGGGTTCTCGAAATGTTCGTAGACCTCCTGGGCGTCCACGAATGTTCTATTCATTGCAGATTTAAGAAAAATTTCATTTTATTTTGTAAGTGGTTACTTTGTTCGTTGAAATCCTGGCATTTGTGTTCGTTCTCAAGTTATTCATGCAAATTTCTCTTATGTTTTGTACGATATATTTAAACCTTTCATTATGTTCTTATGATTTATATCGTACTCATGACCGTAATTGAAATTAATTATAAAAATAGAGAAACGTGAGGAATATGAAAAGTAGAGTTCTTATTAGTCGAACCGATCCCCAAATTACGAATTATATGAATCTGCAAAATTATAAGTCTTAATTCTACATTTTATACGAATCTACAAGTTTATTTTAACTGAATTTGTATTGATGTTCTCTGAGAGAAGACGAAAAAGGTGATCTTAGAAGAATACTTGCAATATGATGGTAAGTATCCGAATCGTTTCATTGGAGTATGTCTCCTATCTCGACATCACATTCTCGATCATCTTTTGATTACTGTTGTTTGAAGTAGAAAAACTCGAATCTTAAAAACAAGGTTTTGGAAAGACCATCCTAGCTGGAATTTAGCAAGTAAGAAACCGTTGGGTTGATTATGTCACTGACTTTCGATCTAGGAATTCCAAGGGTCTTCTGGTAGGGCTAAAAATTGTTATGTTGCTTTGAAATTTTGTTCGAAGTAAATCATCATAAAATATCATTATAAATTATATCATTTTAACCCTTCTGAGTAAATAAGTAAGATATATTGTGAGATCTAACAACTGATGAAATCCAGATTACGCCAAAAAGACAAGACAAATGCTATCTACCATCTGGCTAACAAGAAATCTCTCACTGATCAGACTGAAAATATTGCGCATTGCCGAACATTAGTAACTTCCACGTTAATATTAAGCACCGATCAATAGCACGTTCTGCGGTAGTCAAAACGCAGCATTCCCAAACACAAAAAAATCTCAGATGAGGAAAAAAAGGCGAGAGAGAGGGGGAGATTGAAGACGAAATGAAGCGAAAGCAAAAATAAAAGCTACGGCGCACAGTTATCGCGTAAGCACGCCAGCCCGAAAACCCCAGACGAGAACTGGCAGTCTTCCTCTCACCCAGCCCTTCACCCTCTCCAACCCTTCACCCCCCCCGACCCCACCCACCCCCACGCACTCACGCAAAGCAACCAACCCCCCCATCACGCAGCCTTTCCGCGCACGCACACACGCACGCACACACACACCGCCAACGAAGACGATGCCACCGCGTCTGTACTTCTCTTATTGATCGACTCGGCATGGACTCGCTGCGCTTCTTCTGGATAATCTTTCCATTTAAGAAGACGCTTTAAGCTCTCCTCCGCCACCCCACCTCTCCGCGAGGCCACCCTTCATTTTCCCCCCGTTTTCCTTGCTTCTTTTCCTCCCTCGGCGAAACCTTCGTTTCCACCCCCGCCCCCCCCCCCCCGCGCACCCCGCCGCGTCTTAGAGTTTTAACCCTTTACTTACTGTCTATACCGAGCTTCGGGCGCGGGCCGACAGATGGGATTAGCGTCGCTACAGTTCAGCGCGACCGGTCGCAAGGGCGTCGCTCTTCATATTAAACAGAAGACAGCTCGAGGGCCGGCGCCCGGCGAGCGCGGCGGGGGGAAAAAAAGGAAGGCGAAGAATATCTGTATAATGCCGGGCGCTCCGTCCGCGAATATTACTGATTCTAATTACGGAGTCCCCGATGAAACACGATATTAAAATGCGATGATTTCGGAGAGAGTCCGCGCGCGATGGCTCGAGGGGGTTGATGCGGGGGTGGGGTGGGGTGGGGTGGGGGTGGGAGGTGTAGGCAGAGTTTTTTGATTGATTTTGTTGTGTTTCCGGACGCGTCAACTGCTTTGGTCATTAGTCCCGTTAGTGTAGTGCATGCTTTTTTCAGGAGATGGCGGTGATCTTCCCCGCTGGATGGCGAGATCCGCTGCCGACCTACCGTCAGCTAGTGGGGTTTCCCCCTAACCAGGACTCTCCCACCAGCGGGGCACCGCCCCAGCCGGGACAAGCTGTAAGCTCCCGACCGGTCTCCCGGAATATGTGGTAGTGTAGTGCATGTTAGTGTAAGTGTGTGTGTGTAAGGGGTGAGGACAGGACAAAGAAGAGGAAGGAAAGATCGCGCGCGGTCCGTGGCCTGTTTGTTAGGGTACTGCTCCGGCATTCGCCTGGTGTTGATCGGAGAAACCACGGAAAACCACCGATCAGAGCAGCCGACCGCTGGAATTCTCGTCCAGACAGCAACTGAAATCGACCTAGCTGAAAAGCTAGTGTCCAAAATCCTGCCGCCGTTGGAAGTGGAAACCTAGGACCTCCCGGTCAGAGGCGCTGCAGTAACATCAGCTGAAGCACTGAGCTACCGCTCCCGGTTGTAGGCAGGGTGCGATGGGGGGGGATGGCTGACCAGGTTGGGACGAGATGGGGTACGGTATGAGCGAATGTTGCCAGGCGGGGTAGGAGGGAGGTGAATCAGGGTGATACGGTAGGAGTGTGGCTGCGGAGATGGGGTGAGGTTAGATGGGATGTGAAGGAGAGAGTAGGGTAACAATTGGGGGGGGGAGTGTAGGCAGGGTGAGATGGGGAGAGAGGCTGACCGGGTTGGGAGGAGGTGAGGTAGGGCGGGAGCGGACGTTGCCAGGTGGGATAGCATGGACGTGAGTCGGGGGATATGCTAGTGGTGTTGAGTATTGAGTGAGTGGAGAGTATTGGGTGAGGTGGGATGGGATGAGTAGATTGAGATGAGTGAGCGAGAGTGTAGGCAGGGTGTGACGGAAGAGAAATCTGACCGAGATGGAAGGAGCGGTCGGGGAAAGGCGGGGTAAGAGGGAGGTGAGTCGAGGTGAGATATGGTAGGAGTGTAACTGCAATGATGGGGTAAGGTTAGACGGGATGTGAAAGAGAGAGTAGAGAAAGAATTGGTGGGGAGTGTAGGCAGGGTGAGATGGGGGAGAATGGCTGACCGTGTTGGGACGAGATGGGGTACAATGGGACCGGATGTTGATGGGCGGGGTAGCATGAAGGTGAGTCGAGGTGAGATGTGGTAGGGGTGTGGCTGGGAGAATTGGTTGAGGTGGAATGGGATTTGGTGATGCAGGGTATGTAGGTGTTGAGATGCTGGAGCGAGAGTGTACGCAGGGTATGATGGAGGAGAATGGCTGTCCGGGTTGGGTCGAGGTGGGATACGGTGGGAATGAATGGGACCAGGCGAGATAGGAGGAAGATGAGTAGTAGTGAAATATGGTAGGTTGTGACAGGGAGGATGGAATAGGTGAGGAAGGAATGTGGTGAAGCAGAATGTAGGGTAGGATGTGAGGGGCGGGTGTGTAGGAAGGATGAGTTGGAGGAGAATGGCTCTCCGTGGTACAATGAGGTAAGATACGATGGGACTAGATGGGACCAGGTGGGGTTGGATGGAGGTGAGTTGGAGTTACATACGCTAATGGTGTGTCTAGGATTATTGGTTGAGATTAGATAGGTGAAGTAGGGTGTGTAGTTTGAAAGCGAGAGTGTAGACAGGGTGTGATGGAAGATAAACCTGACTGAAATGGGAGGGGAGGTACAGGATGAGCGGTCCGAGTAAGGCGGTAAGTCGAGGTGAGTTAAGGTAGGGGTGAGGCTGAGAGTATGGGTTGAGGTGGGGTGGGATGTGGTGAAGCAGGATGTAGGGTGAGATGCGGAGGCGGGAGTGTAGATAGAATGTGATGGAAGAGAAGTTCTGATCAGGCTGCGTCGGGATGAGTTGAAGTACAATGTGAGCGGATAGGGTCAGGCGGGGTAGGATGGAGGTAAGAAGGGGTGAGGTATGGTAGGTGTGTGTCAGAGAGGATGGGATCTAGTGAAGCAGGGTGAAATGCGATGGGAGTGTATGCAAGGTGTAGTGGAGGAGAAATTCTGACTCAAATGGGAAGCGAGCTGCGGTGAGAGCGGACGGGGTCAGGCGGGGTAGGTCACACGTGAGACATGGTAAGGGGCTATAGTACGACAGGATGTGACTGACTGAGGTGAGGTGTGATGGGAGGGAGTGAAGCAGGGTGGTACCGGGTGAGATAAAGTTACCACGTACAGTGTGACGGGTGAGGCGACGGACGATGGTATAGGACGAAGTGAGGCAGGGTAGGATGTAGATGAGTCGGGGTGATGCAGTATGGTAGGACAGAGTGTGGTGGGTGGATAGTGTGAGGCATGGCCAGACATAGTGAAGCAGAGCGGGACTATGCGGTGTAGGATGAAGGTGAGTCGGGGTGAGGGGATATGATAGGATAGGATGTCAGTGGGTGGAATGGGGCGAGGCGGTGCGGGTAGGGGTGAAGAAAGATGGGATTCCGTGAGATAGAATGGGACTGGATGTAGGGTTTGTGACAGTGTGAGACGAGGGTCGATGGGAGCGGACGGGAGCAAACAAAGTAGGATGTAGGTGAGTCTGGTTGGGGAGATATAGTTGAACAGGGTGTGACAGGTTGAAAGAATGATGCAGGGCGGGACGGGATGATGCAAGATGAGACTGGGTGAGGGAATGTTTCAGGATGGAGTGGGGTGTGACGAACGAAAGCGAGGTAGTACTACGGTGTTAGGTGATTTGGGATAGAGAGAAATGGAATAGGATGAGATGATGTGATACGGAACGGGGTGAAGCAAGTGTGAGGGAATGATGCAAGGTTTGACGTGGTGATGTAGCACAGGTCCGCGTCAACTTCTAAGATCATTAATCCCGTAAGTGTAGTGTCCGGGAGATGGTGGTGATCTTTTTTCGCTGGATGCTGAGATTCAGCGCCCATCTTCTGTCGGCTAGCAGGGTTTTCCCCAACCAGCCATCTCGCACCAGTGGGGCACCGCCCCAGACGGGACAAATTCTAAGCTCCCGACCGGTCTCCCGGAATATGTGGTAGTGTAGTGCATGTTAGTGTAAGTTTGTGTGTGTAAGGGGAGAGGATAGGACAAGGAAGAGGTAGGAAAGATCGCGCGCGGTCCGTGGCCTGTTTGTTACGGTACTACTCCGGCATTCTCCTGGTGTTGATCGGAGAAACCTCGTAAAACTACCGATCAGACCAGCCGGCCGCCAGAATTCCCCTCCAGTCAGCTTCTGAATTCAACCTGGCTACGTCGCTAGCGTCTAAAATGCTGCCACCGTCGGGTCGAACCCTAGGACATCCCGGTCAGAGGCACTGCAATGACATCAGTTGGTGCCCTGAGCCACCTTTGCCGGTGGGTCACGTGATGATGGAGTGGCACGTGGCGACGGAGGGCTAAATGAAGTGAAGCAGGGTTGTACGCAGTTAGTCGGTGTAGGGCGAGGCCCAGGGGAAGGGAATGATGCTGACCGAGCGAAGGGCCTGGAAGGGTAGGTAGGGGCGGGGGTGGTTCAATGGGGTGAGGTCTGTACGCGCGGGTGTCTTTCAATTCGACCCGTAATTGGGAAGACGTCGGCGAGCGGGTTTACTCACGGAAGGGGTGAGTCGTGGAGGGACATCGCCGATGAGAAGCAGGAGGAGAAAAGTGAAAGAGAGTGCGATATCGCAAGATGAGTGGTAAGGCGGTATGAACTCCCTCCGGTTACAGTCAGTCGAGGGAGAGTTCTCCTCGAAACCTGAAAGTAGCTCTTCAAAAGTCATCTGCTGCTGCTTTACGTTAGTAATCACTGAATTACAACGAACATTACTAAATTTCATTCAATAGTCATTTCGTCAATGTTTTAGTTATTTTTTATAATACTTTCACGTAGAAAATGTAAAATAAATCTTGAATTTTGTTTATTGTAAATGCGATAATCTGTTGCTTCTTTCTAGTGATTTACATTATCATAATAATTGGATCATATTTTAGATACAAAGAAATGTAACACTCAATTTTATTAGTGAATGTCTTCATTATTGATTTCTTATAGTTTTTGAACTTCAGGAAATCCACTCCTACAGTAAACAAACATTAGATAACTATTAGTATTAGATAACTTTACGAATGCTTTGGGATCTGCGAATTCTCCATCAAAATCAATGTATGATATTTTAAATCCTCTAATGAGAGAAACCAATAATATTTTCTTCGAAGGGGGTTCATTGTCTTCTAAAAAAGTAGTTTTAATTTTAAAACATGAGAAAGGGTTAATTATATCTGAATTGTATTGCAAATTGTCATTAGATACATCCTGAGTGTAAAGGCTGAACATGAAAACAATACAGTATAATTGTTTAAATGAATTTCTTCTTACATTAATTGGTATTCTGTGGTAAATCGTTACCAAAAATTCCTTCCAAATTGTTTGAAAACATCGTAATTTTATATTTATTAAATAATTAATGATAAAACATATGTTCAGGTTATTTACATTTTTGTTATTATTAATAATAATCTTAAAATTTATTAACGTATTACAAGCTAATATCTAAAACAAATATAATACCAAAATGTAGGTGAATTACTTAACTAGCTTCAATTAGAACCAAAAAACCTTCATTTACATTCAAAACGCATCTGGAGACTGTCGGACTACCAATTGACAAGACGATCTTTATATTTGAGGGATATACCTCCTTCTAGCAGAATATTTTCACCTCGTTAGACACGAGTTCTGGTTACATCAGTTTCTAAGAGACTAGGGGAAAAGAAATAAGTTGTCTTATTAATCATTTTACCTTGTTTTAGATTCAAACATACCACTATTAATACAATCTGAGCAATCCTTACTTTATAAAGAACTGGCTTAAGAAATCCGCCTGCTTGGGCATTTATTTTCCACAAACATCTATTAGATAGCTGGCGTACATTACGTTGTTTGGATTTTGAGGGTAGAAGCATCACACTCACTGTACTCTCTTCGGATGTTTTTAGGCAAAAAAAAATATTACGTATACTCAAATTCACATATTTTATTCTATTCTAGAGCATCCCTGCCCCACTCGACCTTGTCTTGCCTTGCCCTGTTCCCATTCGTGAACCTTCGGTCTGGGGATGCACACTTCCGTACTAAATCATCAAACCTGTTTCAGTTTTAGCATCAATATAATATTTACATATTCTCCACTCATGACTTTTTTCATAAATTTCATACCTATTGTACGGTTAATACAATCGCGTCCAGTTGCAGTTAAGATCCATTTCCAACTCACCTTTATAAATAATGTAAATAGAAAGAAAAAGCGGCGAAGATTTCCATTCTCAAATAGAAACAATTTATAATACGCAATTGGAAGTAAAATAAACAACCACTAATCACACGTAATACACATTTTTAATAGTTGTTTCGATATCATTTGTAGTCATTCTTTCCATTAATTAATCCTTCTATTACAAGTCACATTGCTAGACGTAGATTCTACACGTACAACATGTTCTTCACCAGAAAAAAAACACGTACATAGTCACTTGACTGTTTATTACTTACGAGACGAATGAATTTCGCCCTGAGGAAGGTACGGCATCTGGTACGTTGGTAACATTGCCTATGACGCGGCGACTCCCGGACAGACAAGTAGATACTGACTCGGGCCGCGGAAGTCTGCACTTTGAACACTTACACATTTACAGCTCTCCGTTCTCAGTTCACTTGTTTGATATTTTAATTTTAATGACTGGTAAGCTACCTTCGTTAAGTTGCGTGAACTCCAAAGCAATTTTGTAATTTGTATGTAAGATAAAAACTAATTGTGGGGTAACATTTTGAATCGCAATTGCGCTGTTTGATTCTTGATCACTGAATAGTTTTCTAGCCAAATTATTAAGCAATCAGTGCAGTGATTCTAATTTTTTCTGACACAAACGGTTGTCAACAACTTCAATTTTATATAATAGAGAAGAACATTAAGCAGTTCTTGCACCGAGTAATACTTTATATACCATCAAATTAAATCTCAATTTCATTTCAGTTAAGATATGAGATATAAAAATAGTCGATGTTGTATGTTCCTAATATAATTTCCGCATATAAAAAAATATAATATTCATGCTTATACAAAATTAATTCGGTTATTTCTTAACCAAAAATATTATGAAAATATTGTAGATACTCAGAAAGAACGGAGTATCCCCATTATCTACAAGAATTTCTCATTTCGCAACCTGTTGTTGCCAACTTTCGCCATCTTTCATTACACCTTGTATGTGTAATCTATTCTAGGAACAGGTAATATTAATATATTAGTATAATTAGTATAATTACTAGTGTAATTACTAGGAAGTGCAGCATTTTTTCATCCTCACAGAGACAGCTGACTAGTTTTCATAAGAAGAACTCGCCTCTAACTATAGCAGAAGTGAAATCGCCCTGAGGCAGAAAATGTTGAGAAACGCCATCAAAGAAGTGTGCACCTCACCTTGGGATGGTAGATTTTCGCTCCCATTTGCTGAAATGGCAAATCAACGGCAGTGTCTTTCACTGGAAAGTCTTAGGGTTCGAGTCCAGACGATGTATCATTTTCGACAGTAGCTGAATATGTCGAATTCCACAAATATCTAAGGAGAATTACAACTATCCGCTGCTCTGTTGTTAGTTTTCCTAATTTCCTTCATTTCTGACCATGGCTGATCCTGGCGATACCTGACGATTCGGTGGTTTCTGGCAAATACTGGAGAAGTAGAGTAACAATCGTGCATCCTGCCCGAAATCTTTACTTCCTCATCTTTCACTTACACAGTAGATTAATGGGTCAGACACACATTCATACTTCTATTAAAACATTAAGTCCGTTGACTCTTGATCAGCTGTGCCGCTGTCAGCCAATCAGGAACTTGAACGTCATGTTCAAGCTCCTAATTGAATGACAGCGCCACAGCTGACCAAGTGTCAACGAACTTAATGTTTTAAACAAAGTACTATGCCACACTTAACAGCAGACCGGTTGTGAACTTACAATGATTGATTGATTGTTAGTGACTCCGGGCGCGTAAACTACCGATGTCATTAGCCCCATAAGCGTAGTGCATGTTTTTCATCGAGAGGTGGCGGTGATCTTCCCTCACTGGGTGGCGAGATCTGGCGCCGACCTACCGTTGACTATCGGGGTTTTCCTCAACCAGGTATCTCCCACCAGCGGGGCACCGCCCCAGCCGGGAAAAGTTCTAAGACCCCGACCGGTCTCCCGGCATGTGTGGTAGTGTAGTGCATGTTAGTGTAAAGGATGAGGATAGGACAAAGAATAGGAAGGAATGATCGCGCGCAGTCCGTGTCCCGTTTGTTAGGGTACTACTCCGGCATTCACCTGGTGTTGATCGGAGAAACCACGGAAAACTACCGATCAGAGCAGCCGGCCGCTGGAATTCTCCTCCAGACAGCGACTGAACTCTACCTTATCTAGCTTGTATCGAAAATCCTGCCACCGTAGGGACTGGAACCTAGGACCTCCCGGTCAGAGGCACTGCAGTGGCATCAGTTGATGTACTGAGCCACCGCTCCCGGTATGCACTTAGATCTTGGGGCGGTACTCCGCTGGGGGACATAGTACAAGAAGGACGAAACCTCCCAATCCGAGATGGAGATAGACACCGGGGGAACAAAAAACCGCCACCCTTTGGAATGTAACATTCACTACACTTACGAGTCTCATCGCAATACCGCGCCGGAAAACATCGAACAATCAATCTATTTGAAATCTGCACAAGCGTAACGTCACACGTAGTATGAAATGGCACAACGTCACTCCTGATGCAAAAGCAGCTATTTTAAACTGCAACAGCGCTAAGAAACTCGTCACATAATTAGCGAGCGTTACCTCCAGCATTTCCAGGATAATTAAGCACGGCGCAATGCATATGCCCAACTGCTTCTCCCATAACTACGGTAATTGCGCTTGGCCCGCTTTCCAGCGGAGAAGACGACTGACATAACCGCTCCTTCTTAGAGTCACGTAATATCAGATGTAAAATATCAAGTACATACGTAACGATTTGGTAAGGTGAAACATGTAAGTCGTATTTCACGCTCTCAAGAAGAAAGAAAATAATACAAACAGAAAACTTTCGTATATAGTGACATCGGACACAACGAAGGAATGACTCTAAGGGAGAAAGTATTTGCTATGTTGATTCTTTAAAAAGCATTATATTTAATATTTATTGTTTTATGTAACGACATTGTGTTTGATGAAACGTTGCCAATTTGCTTCCTGATGCATAAACAATTTTTATATGTATCATCGTTATAAGCTTATAGAAACTAATTTTATAGTTATCGGTTATTACTGCTATACAATTCCTAGAATCCCCTCCTCTTTCGAATCGACGTTTCTATTTGATGATTTCTACTTACTTCATTGTGAAGAAATTTTCCCCTAGGGGTCGTTAAAATTTTGAAGGGAATTCAATGATGATGCAGTAGTCTACATCGAACATCGTTGCGTGTAGGCCTTTTATTTTTTAGGCGAAAGGCGTCAGATTAGAACCCTCTAAGATTTCTTACTTGCGATTGTAAAGTATAATCAAGATCCCTTTGACTAGAAAAAATTTTCTGATAAGAGAAATGAAACATAATAATAAATTATAAATTCGCTCCTCTTCTTTCGTATTCGTCGTTCGACCGTAGGATCAGAAGCATAGGCTCGATCAAGCGGTGGACAGCTCCTGTACTCCGAATAAGAGGCTCTTAATAGAATTCCGCGGACGGATGTCAACATAGAATAAAAAAAACTGCACCACATAAACATTTTTCCATTGCACCAGCCATATTTATACTTAATTCATTTTAAAACTCCTAATTTCATGTGTATTTGAGATTGAAGCCCCATTTCGTGTTTCTGCACCAGGGTATTCGAGTACCTTGCTGCGCAACTGCTTATAATGTTTAGAAACTCTACAAATTATAACTATATCTTGACACCGACATTCTATTGAGAAAGGAAATACCCCCTGCAATTTGCCCTGGAGAATTGTTTTGAACAGTTAAAACAGGTCAACATTTTATAACCATTCAATAACAACTATGGTTAGAAACTCAGCTACTCATAAGCGGTAGCGTCGTCGATTATTGAAAATCTAGAGATTTAACAAAATATTGGTGTACAAAATTGTTATCTTCAAGACATTTATGTGCAATTATTTGTTATGGTTGTGCATGATATATTACATAGTGGGAGGTCGTAGGTTCGAGTCCTGATGGCGGCAGGATTTTCGACACTAGCTTTTCGGCTAGGTCGAATTCAGTCGCTGTCTGGAGGAGAATTCTAGCGGCCGGCTGCTCTGATCGGTAGTTTTCCGTGGTTTCTCCGATCAACAACAGGCAAATGCCGGAGCAGTACCCTAACAAATGGGCCACGGACCGCGCGCGTTCTGCCCCTCCTCTTCCTTGCCCTATCCTCTCCCCCTACACACACACATACACACACACTTACACTAACATGCACTACACTACCACAAATTCCGGGAGACCGGTCGGGAACTTAGAGCTTGTCCCAGCTGGGGCGTTGCCCCGCTGGTGGGAGAGTCCCGGTTAGGGGGAAACCCCACTAGCCGACGGTAGGTCGGCGCCGGATCTCGCCATCCAGCGGGGGAAAATCACCGCCATCTCTCGAGAAAAAACATGCAATACACAAACGGGACTAATGACCAAAGCACTTAACGAGCCCGGAAACACGAAAAAATCAATCAATCAATTATTACATAGTGTTACGTCCGTTAGGGGTCGATGAAGCAAACAATTCTTCTAAAAGGGGTCGATGAAAAAAGGTTGGAAATTCCTGATTTAGTCCAACCAGACCTTGTTGATGCTCCTCTGAGGAGAACTTTGCGAGAAACCCACAAAATAATATTCTTCCCAGCAAGCAAAAGAAGAATTGAATAAAAACACCCAAGTCTAATCGTTGCGTACTACCTTATTGCAGTCATTAGTTGAAGTACTGCAACTACTGCAAAAGGATGTTTCGAATGAGATGATTTTTCAAACGTTTTAAGAAAAATTAAGACTACTGCAAACGAGCGAGGCTTTTGGAAAATGTAAGAAAATGATGACTCGTTTCTCACGATAGTTTAGTTGTTCCTTCAAATTTTTCATCGATATTGCATGTATCAACAATGTATGAGTAGTGAAATTGTATAAAAAATAATACAATGTTTGTTAGAAGTCTCATTTATATTTAATAGAACGATAATATTATTAATATTATTATTTAAATACAATAATGACATTAAAATTATTATTATAAATTATACCTGTGCGCTTTCCTTACAAATATCCCAGTATCTATTGCTGTTTGACGATGAGAAAGCCCACTCTAAGGTTATGAAGACCAGTATGTTTCGTGAGAGGATGGCTTCGTGCTATCCACGCGGACCATTTATGCCATGGCCGATGGGCTGGGTCACTGCGGGTCGGCTAAGGTCCGTAGCGGGCTGTCGAGCCAAAGAACAGGAACAGGCCATTTCTGACCACGCTACACGATATCTTCAGATGCCGAGTCATAATTATCTCGAAGAGATTAACTTGTGCTATTATGGGGATCAGCTTTTCGGCTGTATCCCTTGGTAAGACAAGGTTGTTAAGCCTCTATTATTATTATTATTATTATTATTATTATTATTATTATTATTATTATTATTATTATTATTATTATTATTATTATTATTAATATTATTATTATTATTACAACGTATTATAATTCTAATTCTGAACAATAAATAATTTGTGTGAAGTGACTTTTCGCTTTAACAAGACTGACGTATCCCATCCGAACGCATCACTTCTTTGCCGACAAATATCTACCAAATCAACCACTAATGGCTTCTTCAGAATGTTTTGCCATTTCTAAATGCGAAGGCAAAGAAAGGAGGTAAAACGTGATTATGAACACACGAACCACGTAGGTCGACTTTGAAATTCGATATACAACGTTTCAGGAGATGTCTTCCAAAAACGAGGGAATGAAAGTCTAAAACATGTACCACAAAATCGTTGTTTATTTCTGTAACTTTTGTTTCAGACAGTATCAAATTACGAACATCATTAACGACTACCAAGAAGTTTATTTGGTTTTAAATATAACTGAATTTCTGTTTCTGTCCGACATGAATGTACGTAAATAAAGTTTTTTAAGATACTTTTTTTCTGCATTTTTAGTAATTTGTACAACGAACTGCCAACCTTATCTATATAACTGTATTAACTTATGCCTTGAACTTATTATGTATGTACAGAAATGAAATGGAGCTAAAACCAAATTTTCTCTTGTCAATTTGATTAATGGAATCGGATATGCATATTTTAAACAAAAGCAAGTTTAAATTGTATGAAAAGAAATCAATCACTGGAATAACTATAACACAGTTTAATCGAACTGGAGGGAAATATTGAACTATTTTGTGTGTTTTTGTATCTATGTTCCTCCAAAAATCATCTATTAATATGACCTTCATAATAATATAGTAATAAAATTAATGTAACGTTAGAAATAGATTTAGATTTCGTTTGCATTGAAAATAATATTCCCATTTTTCATAATGGTGCGTAGATGTAGTAGGTTGAAAATGAGTGAGGTCAACCGTTAATGACTCGTCGTTCCCCTGATTGCGTTAACAGGTCGAAATGACAATTCAGTATTACGAAGAAATTGAGATAGTTTTTATTAAACTCTGCGAAATATAATTTTAATTATTAAGAGTGTGTGTGTGTGTGTGTGTGTGTGTGTGTGTGTGTGTGTGTGTGAGAGAGAGAGAGAGAGAGAGAGAGAGAGAGAGAGAGAGAGAGAGAGAGAGAGAGAGTGAAAGAGCGTGTGCGACAGAAAACGTGTTGTAGAAAATGTAGTTTTATAAACATTTTTCTTGCAGTTGATCATCTCCCACGTAGAACACTGAACGTTGATAACACATTTTGACGAACGCAAACTGGAAAGGACGATGAAACCGACGATTTGGGCTCCTGAAGAGCCAAGAACGTTCGCGAAATCCTCCACGGAAGCGGAAGTTCTAGCTTCCGCCGCAGGGCGCGCTAGCGTCCCCCAGCCTCCTCCGCGTCTCTGGCGGGCGGTACTAAATGAAAATCGGTAAAACGGCGCCGTTACCCTACACACAAGGCTCCATTCTCGGCAGCGTTTAAATGCCCCTCCCCGCCTCCGTCCCCGCCCATCCCGTCCCGTCCTCTCCCCTCCCCGCCCAGGGTGTCCCGTTGCCCGCCCGCCTGTCGCCTCGGCTCCCCGTCTCCGACTGGAGGGAGGAAGGGAAATTTGCTTCGAGTTTTATGCACGCTCGCCTTAATTATTATGGGCCTTTCTGTTTTCATTCTCGACACAATTGTGCCTCTCCGAACCGAAACCTGACTGACTGAGCGGGATGCAGGAGAAGTCTGGGAGGACGGGGGGAAGGGGGAACTCCTTGCGCTGCTTAGCAGCTGCGTCGAGGAAATGCGGGGGTGGTAGGGGGAGGAGAGGGGAGGGGAGAGGAAAAGACTGCAGAGACGCCAGGAAAAGGGGAAAGAACGAACGGAAAGGGGTAGAGGGGCGGCGGCGGTGAACGCGTCTGTAAGAACAACGGGAAGAGGGGGCTGTATGACAGACTTAACGTGAAGATTGCTCCTTGCTTTGGTGAAATTACCGTTTTGCAAGAAGTATTTTTCTTCCTGTCTCGTTTTGATGTACTGGGAAGGTGGGTGAAAATCTGAGAGGGAGTCCTTTGTTCTAAACTTTTATGTCGAGCTAGTTGCCTTGGGTTTGAAGAAAGAACTTCTTGTCAATTGGACGAATTAGTTCTTTGTGTCTGGCTGAAAAAGGGAAACAGATTGGGGAAAAATCTGAAAATGTGGTCTCTCTGAGAGCTTAACGGAACAATTAATTTTAAAATGCACAATTAGAGAGCGTTTTCAAATTTTCAACATATTGTTTAGGACCCTTTACACATGATAATATTTTTCTTTGCTTACAACATCTTTTAAACGCAACTTTTTTCGAAGCTTTGTCTAAAGCACATTTTTTAACATTTTCATTTCTTTTTTCAACGAATTCAGTATTAAATTATAAATATTACTTCTTAAGAGAATAAGAATGGAAATCTGTAAAAACAAATTATTGATAATCACGAAAGCATGAAGACCTACAGTTTTTACTATCTTATGACATTACAAACATTCTTGTAAATGTTCTTATCTTCAGCTTTTCATTGAGATTAAACTGTATAAATAATGTATACCTATTCAATGTGTTGAAAAAAACACTTTTCAAAACTATTGCAATATATTTCTACACTTTAGTCTTAAAAGGAAGAATTTGTTCCCTTATTTTGCATTTGTATTCTGTTAGATTATTTTCAAGCTACTATGTTTCATCCCTTTATTAGTACAAGCATTTGCATAAAAGAAAGTAAAATGTTCTGAATCTATTTTCTGCTTCTAATGAAGTATTCTAAGAGTAACGTGTCCCAAATTCAGGAGGAAGTATTGACCTCTCAGTCGACAGCTCTGACCTCCCAGCCTCTATAATTCTTAAGAATAGGTCCGCCCCACCCCTTTTACTATTCTAATGTCAAAATACCACTCTCAGGGCAAGATCGTAGAATATCCTAGTTTACGAAGCTTTACTTGTGGACTTGCACGTTGGCCAACTCACGCGGAACACAGTATCTAAGTCAATACAGGTGAAAAGAAATCACCGCCATTTTCTCCTCAATTAGACAGACAAATGTTTCTAATACATATATACTTATTAACACTTCATTAACCTAATATTTTTTGATGATTTCTCTTCTTCTATAACGTACAGAATGATGTACTAACAGTGAGCACAAGTTTTGAAGATAGTTTTAAAAATATCTGAAGAAATAATCTGCTTATTTTTTTATACAAACCAAGAAAACGGCAATATGTTGAGAAAATTGGAATGCACGACAGCCCTATATCGCGTGCGACCCTGCTAACGCACCCGATTTGAGGCCGTGAAAACCTTACCCCCCTCAGCCAGCAGTCAAAATTACAGTGCATTCGCTAATCACAAATGGCACTAATTATCTCCCGGGTCTACAGTAGCGTTTGGATACCCGGAAATTCCCACAAAATTCGGCTAACATGTATCCTGCGGCTAAATCTAAGAACAAAATTCATGCTTGTAAGGTCAAAACGATAAAGAAATTATTTATTGCTAATACGACGAGGAAAAACTTGGTGTGGGTTTTTTACCTGTATATCAAGCAAGTGAGTAAAAGGTCTAAAGATTGACCTTTTTAATTCTTCAAAACTCATAGTCATTTTAACCGCAATCGGACACATGAATGACGGAGGAAGATATAATCTAAAATTAGTGGTAACTATCAAGTCATAAATGTTTCATCCAATAATAGGTGAACCCCAGGTCATACTATACCCCTATTGAATGATATCGAAATCGTGGACGAAATGCAATTAAGAGAAGGAGATACAAATATTTTTCGTAACCATTTCTCCCTCTAGATTTGTGACAATAAATACGTTTAATGAAATGCAATCATGGTACAGTGGTTAAGCTAGGGCACAAAAGTTATCTTCTTCTGCTGGATGGTGAGATCCGGCGTCGAGCAAGTGTCGGATAGCGGGATTCCCCTTAATCAAGTATATCTCTCTAGCGGGCCACCGCCACAGCCAGGACAAGCTCTAACCTCCCGACCGGTCCCGAAATGTGAGGTAGGGTAGGGCATGTTAGTGTAAGTGTGTGTAAGGAGTCAGGACAGGACAAGGAGAAGTAAGGAAAGATCGCGCGCGGTCCGTTGGCCGTTTGTTAGGGTTCTGCTCCGGCATTCGCCTGGTGTTGATCGGAGAGTCCACGGAAAACAACCGATCAGAACAGCCGGCCGCTAGAATTCTCCTCCAGACAGCGACTGAATTCAACTTAGCTATCTGGTTAGTACCGAAAACCTTACCACCATTGGGACTCGAACCTAGGACCTCTCAGTCAGCGACACTGCAGTGACATCAGTTGATGCACTGAGCCTCCTCTCCCGGTACACAAACGGAACCATAATTGCTGGTTGGTTGATTCGTTGGTTAATGATTCCGGTCGCGTTAACAACTTAGTTCATTAGTCCCATAAGTGTAGTGCATGTTTTTTTCCTCAGGAGATGGCGGTGATCTTCCCCCGCTAGATGGCGAGATCCGGCGCCGACATACCGTCGGCTAGTGGGATTTCCCCCTAACCAGGACTCTCCCACCAGAGGGGCACCGCCTCAGCCGGGACAAGCTCTAAGCTCCCAACCAGTCTCCCGAACCATAATGGCCATAGCAGTCGCTACGCCCGAAAACACGAAACAATCAATTAATCCGACCGACTCGCTACCACGCCCATCTGAGTGTAGGAAATTCGCACGCAGAACGCCCCGTGCTTGATACGTCCAGAGTGGAAGCCGTGAGCAGGGCGGGGTGGGGGCAGCGGCGGAGATCCGAAGGGCGCGGCCGTCTTGATCTGCGGTGGCGGGACGCGGAAGGAGCCGTCTGCATGCATATTACACGCCCTTCGCCGCTGGCCCTAGGGGCGCCCTGCCTCGGTCCCGGCCCCCTGGCTGCCCTGCGGGGAGCGTCTTACGTCAGTCGCTCCGCCCCAACCGGACGCTGTTGACTCTGAGATGCGGCGCGGGGCGGGCCCAAGGGGGCGTGACAGGCGGGCAGGAATATTCAGCAGCCTTTGTATGATTTCAACAAACCGGGAGCGGCGACCGTACCAACACCGGGTGCGGCGAGCGGATGGCTTAAGGCTTGAGTTTGGTGATTGGGAGATCGCGGGTTCGATGTCGGAATGTTAGCGATGTTAATGATGTAGGAATGCGCGATTTTTGATTCCCTTTCCATGAACAGCATCATCATTCTATCATCTACCCCAATTCGGATTGATACGTCATGAGGGAGTACGGGCCAAGGACTGCACGCGAAAATAAATAAATAAATAAATAAATAAATAAATAAATAAATAAATAAATAAATAAATAAATAAATAAATAAATAAATAAATAAATAAATAAATAAATAAATAAATAAATAAATAAATAAATAGAATAAATAAATAAATAAATAAATAAATAAATAAATAAATAAATAAATAAATAAATAAATAAATAAATAAATAAATAAATAAATAAATAAATAAATAAATAAATAAATAAATAAACAAACAAACAAACAAACAAACAAACAAATAAATAAATAAATAAATAAATAAATAAATAAATAAATAAATAAATAAATAAATAAATAAATAAATAAATAAATAAATAAATAAATAAATAAATAAGTAAAATGTCTTAATTGGTAGCGAAGCTTAGGCCATTTAGCCTGCTCTTCCGCCAGACCTCTTCCAAAATTTGTATTACAATAGTACATAATAAAGGAAGTCATTCAGTGAAATAATACGTACGCAATTTGGATGCAGGTTCTCACATGGATGACAGGAGTGAAAGTGAGTGAGAAAGAGTTTGATAGGAAATCGGGAAAGAATCGGGATGAGAGGAACGGGAGAAAAAAAGGGGGAAAAGCGAAATGTTTATAAGTTCTACTAATTGTTTCAGAGAGGTTTTGAAGAAGCTAAAATTGCTTCACGCGTAGGTAGCGTGACAGGCGGGCAGAAATATTCAGCAACTTTGTATGATTTCACCCAATCTCAGGGCTAGGACGATCGCCCGTGGCCCCTTAAGTCAAAGGGCCCGATGATAGAACTAATGGGAAATAATTAGTAACAAATTAAAAAAGAAATTGGAGCTCGTGAAAATTGTTATCGCAATATTATATATATGATCGTGTATATGATCATGTATATACATTTGTATGATCAAAATACATTAATTGGTAGCATTGAAATTCAAGTTCCACGATGAGTAAACAACAATCAAATTAATATAATATCTATTATTAAGAACAATATATGTAAATAGATTCATAAACTTAGCATCATTTATACGTTTGGCGTAAAAAATGAAATAATATTTCTGATGTTGAAAATAAGGTAAGTAATAAAATAATGTCGGTTTTCACAAAAAAGTAACTTTATTAAATAATGACAATAATAATAATAATAATAATAATAATAATAATAATAATAATAATAATAATCATATTCCAGAATATGCATGATTCAGATAAAGAGTGATACATTTACTATACGTATGTATCTATGAAATGGAAAAAATGTGTGTAATCAAATGTGGCTAACATTAAATTCATTTTTAATGAAATTCATATTTATTTTTTAAAAGTTAATTTTATTAAACACTAACTAAACACAACATTTTTAGCGTTTTAAAGTTATCGTGGAATTTGTATTATTTGATCACTAAATTCTTTCACTTAAAACTATTATTTAACATATATTTGCTAACACTGTTTATAGCTAAAACGATGTATTTTTTTGTAATTTGTTGAAATAAAACAGTCCATATACTTTGTTGATACATCTTTCCCATTATTTCTATCTCGGAGGGGGGAGGGCTACGATTCAGTATTTTCCAGGCCCCAAAATTGTCTAGTTCCGGGACTGATTTCAACAGACCCGGAGCGGCGAGCTTACAAAATCTGGTGCGGTGGGAAGAGGGCTCAAGGCTTGTGTGGTGACTGGGAGATCGCGAATTCGATGTCGGAATGTTTGTAGCGCCATAAAGTACAGGCCATCGCGCCCCATTTTTTGATACCCTTTCCGTGAGCAGCATCAGCATTCTATCATCTACGTCAATTCAGACTGATACGTCATGAGGGAGTACTTTCAACATAGCAGATGTATCCCGCCTACTATCTGACGAGACCAACCTTTCGACAATGAAGATTGTAAATTACTACTTACATTTTTTAAGTTTTAACGCCTTTCGGCTATTTTAATACGTCGAATTTTCCCATTTATTATTTTTATACTGTGATCTGTCTGCAGATACATGCACCCAAGTCATGTGAAACGTCAGGAAAACTTTGTAAAGTACAATCATTATATTCTTATTCAAATGTTATAATTACGAAATTAAAATTCCTAAGATAAAGAGCGGTCTTTGAAAATAGGGCTTTAAAGAAGAAACACAAAACGAGAACGAAAATAAAGAAAAAATTAAATAAACTAATTGTTTCCGTGTTATGGATCCATTGAGCAGTGTCATTTCAGCTTTGAACCTATTCTTGAAGCCTAATTTAATTTACTTAACATTTACATTTACAGAATAATTACCAGTTCTTAGGTTTGGTTTCAAATTCTACGGAATAATATGTAGAATTGCTGTGTTTTGTTGTCGGTATTGCTTCTGTTATGAACGTTATGGGTTTTGTTGTTGTTGTTGGTAGTGACAGCAGGCAAATTTACTTGAATATCTTATTCATTGCGTTCGCTTAATACCTTTCATTCTTTCTGTGTTGGATTCTTTTCGAAGTAGTTTTGTTCTAATTCAGTGAAGGCAAATATCCTATGCAAGTTCATATTATTAAGAATACGGAAGTCATGTTTTGAACATTTTTTTGTTTTTCTTTCATCTTTTCATTTCATTTTGTCTGTAGACGTTTCTCCCGCTAACTCGGCGGATCCAATAAAATATAAAAAACATTCTAAAAAACAAAAAAGTAAAAAATAAAAATAGTTTATTTTCGGTGAATTCTAATAAAAATGTTTCAACATATTTTTAAAATCTAAAATAAAGAGAAGAAAGATGTTGAAATTTTGATTTTTGAATGGCTTCTTTTCTGGTAAATTGAATATTTATCATTTCCCCTTCAAGTAAAAATGTGACTGATAGTTCTTGAAAATAAAAAATACTTAAAAAATTAAAAAAACGATGATAGCCTGAAATTAAAAAAAATGTAAGTCTTGATAGTCTGAAATTCATAATAATTCTTTAATACTCAGCAACTGTAGAAATTACACAAATGACGTTAAATCATATTTTAAAAATTAAAATTTCCTACGTTAGTCGCATCGAAACGAAAAGGCGACGAATTCATTTCAAACAAAAACTAACAGAAAACATCCCGTAAAACGAACGATGCAAATGTGGCAAAGCAAAGAGAAGCAGAGCTGCTTTAAATATATGATAAAAGGGAGATAGGATTTTTTTCGTGTTTGTCTTCCTTCCACTTGTCTTTGTTGACTTCCAAGATAAATCTGCTCGGTAAGGGATGTGGTTGAAAAACAATAAAAACGCGCACCTTCTTTTTTTTCTCGTGACGGATTCGAGACAGAGGGAATAAGGAAAATGGAACAAGAAACTCATCAATTCACGGCACTCGACTGTGTGACATCTTAATGAAAGAAGTAATGAATCTCTTCCAACATCTAAGGCCTTCTGAGGAAGAGAAAAAATCCATCTCCTCCGTATTTCAATATGTATGTGAGGTATACATGTCAATACAAGACTTTCCATCCGGTCGGGCAGAAAATCCTCGTTGAAAACGCAACGGAAGGATTATGAATTTTAATGAGTTTGTCTCGTTTCCTACCTCTGTTCGGGAAGACCTACATTAACAGCACGCCAACATCCCATTTAGAGATTTAAGGATGAAATGTTTCTGTTTTTTCCGTTAAGTGATTTCCAAGCCGTGTTATTTCGAGAAGTATGCGAGTGTAGTATTCTTAGGTAACGTATATTTCACTACTTAAAGAATATATTCCAGGTAAATCTCTCTTCAGTCACATAAAAACAGAAAATTGTATGTTACGAACATTTGGACCATTAAGGGGTATTTTCTGGGTAATCGAAGCTTAATAGACATGTCTTTTGGAACTGGATACAAATTTTTCGGGAGAGAGTTTTACATATTTGAGAAGAAATGCATGGCAGCCGGTAGTTTATAGAGCCTCTGTCGATCATAAGTGGTTTTATGTAACCTTCAAGATGTCAAAAATAACGCGCCATTATCAGGTACTTTAACCCACCAATTTTATTATTTCAAGAAATAACGTCGATACCTAAATTTACATCTTGATGTGTATATTTTATTGCAAACTTGGGCTGAAATAATTTATTGTTATAATTGCGTCTCTATTAAGTTGCTGTGAAGAGATGATAGTAAATGTGGCACATAACATTGACTTCAGACCACAAAACATTATTACATCAAAACATGTTCGATACATGAACCAGTAACTGAATGCAATTGGTATGCAGTTATTATTTCACATATTCATTGCAAAACCAAGGAAATACAATAATTTGGAAATGAATAAATTTAATTTTCCATTCCAATTATTTGATCACACTTCTTTTGTCCAATAACACCTTGTCACACTTATTGAAAATTAGCGAAAAGAGAATGTACCATACTTTGTCATATTTGTTTAGTAAAATTTATTAATACTCGATTTTTAGCAGTTTTCGTTTTTTTAATACGGATTTCGCTCCTAACAATATTTTCGCTTTCTATTACTAACACTCTATTTCACACACTATGCAACATACTAGGCTAAAAAATCTATGATCATTGAGTTATGTATTAAATAATATTTAAGGAATCATGAACGTTTTACACCGATTTAAACATAGTGACACTTCAAACTCACGAGCTGGAAGGAGAGAGGGACTCTTGCCATGCAATTGGGAGCTCCAATATCAAACATTTACCACCAAAAAGTACCACAATATTTAAATTGGAGAATAAGTAAGCTTCAACATTCACTACTTACATCTGGGAGAACATTTTGCTATCCTCAAACCATTGTATTAGGAATGAAAATAACATTCGCAACTGGGAACAGCCAATCCCTGAGCTTTTGCGTGACAACATAGAGCCTGTGAATTGTGCTTAGTTAAACATTTCAAAAGTTAGTGTTTTT
Organism: Teleogryllus occipitalis; assembly: GCA_011170035.1. Taxonomy (NCBI): domain Eukaryota; kingdom Metazoa; phylum Arthropoda; class Insecta; order Orthoptera; family Gryllidae; genus Teleogryllus; species Teleogryllus occipitalis. The sequence goes on from BLKR01005031.1 coordinate 35,784, forward strand.
AGCCAGAAATTTTCATTGCTCCATTCGTGTGATTCTATAGTGTGTCTCGGAAAAAATGTTACAAACTTCTAGGGCACCGATCACATTGTTGCGAATGAACATACATTCCATATAATACATGCCACAAATTTCATTTTGCACATGTTAGAATGTAACATGCCAACAAATTTCATATTCCACGTGTACATTTACCCCAAATTAATTTATGATTGATTAGTGATTCCGGTCGCATCAACTGCCAAGGTCAATAATTGAAATGACCGGGAGCGGTAGCTCAGTGCATCAACTGATGCCACTGCAGCGCCTCTGACCAGAAGGTCCTAGGTTCGACACTAGCTTTTCAGCTAGGTCAAATTCAATCGCTGTCTGCAGGAGAATTCTAGCGGCTGGCTGCTCTGATCGGTAGTTTTCCGTGGTTTCTCCGATCAACACCAGCCGAATGCCGGAGCAATACCCTACCAAACGGGCCACGGACCGCGCGCGATCTGTCCTTCCCCTTCCTTGTCCTATCCTCTCCACTTCCACTAACATGCACTACACTACCACATATTCCGGGAGACCGGTCGGGAGTTTAGAGCTTTTCCCGGCTGGGGCGGTGCCCCGCTGGTGGGAGAGTCCTGGTTAGGGGGAAACCCCACCAGCCGACGGTAGGACGGTGCCGGATCTCGTCATCCAGCGAGGGAAAATCACCGCCATCTCCCAAAAAAAACATGCACTACACTAACGGGACTAATGACCGAAGCAGTTGACGCGCTCGGAAACACGAAAAAATCAATCAATCAATAAATGAAGTGTATGTTTTCTCCTCGGGAGAACGGTGGTGTCTCCCTCTCTGCCGGCGATATCGCTCAATGGCGAGATCCCGCGCCCACCAACCTTCGCGTCTCTTGCGTCGACGCGTCGGCTAGCGGGGTTTCCCCAGACAGCGGATTCGGTGGTATAACGGTCAGCGTACCGGACTGTTGTTTGCGGGTTCAAACCCGATCGAAGCCGTGGATTTTTAAGGGCGAAAAAATCCTTCGTACGCCTTTCTGCGGAGGGGAAGTAAAGTCGGCTGTCCCATGTTGTAGATTTACTGCATGTAAAAGATCCTCAAGCCTAAAAGAAGCCTCTGAGCAATAATTGAGATCCGCCTGCTTCGTCGCCCAAGATAAGTACCTCCTTTCTCCGCTAGGTGGTGAAAGGAGCGTAGCAAAATTTGTGTGGTTAGACGGAAGAGCTGGCCTGATGGCCCGAGTCTCGCCACGTAAAATAAGGCATTAACTAAAAACTTAACAAGACAGGTATCTCCCATCAGCACAGCAGGGCACCGCCCCAGTTGGGATAAGCTCTAAGCTCTCGACCGATCTCCCGACATGTGTGTAGTGTAGTGCTTGTAAGTGTAAGTGTGTGTAAGTAAAGGGTGAGGATAGGTCAAGAAAGAGGAAAGAAAGATTGCGCGCGGTCCGTTTGTTAGGGTACTGCTCCGGCATTCGCCTCATGTTGATCGGAGAAACCACGGAAAACTACGGATCGGAGCAGCTGGCCTCTAGAATTCTCCTCCAGACAGTGATTGAATTCAATCTGAATTCGATTGTCGAAAATTCCCTACCATCAATATTCAAACCCTAAAACCTCCCAGTCATAATTACTACATAGACAGCAGCGATGTTGAGACTTAGTTAAACTCAACCTGTATTGGAATTTCCCGTGGATGACTTCTCATACAATTTCACATCTCGACTGGATATCATCCCATTCCTTAGCATTTCTCTCTCATCAGTCACCTCTCTTACTTACAGCTACCATCACAACAACCAGAGAAAGACAAAGCCTTGCAGCCAATGTCATCAGCTGCATAAGGAAGACGAAGTCTTTTCCGCCGCCTACTCTCTGATGAACATCTCACTAATAATCATCGTCATTATCATCAGAATGTTCTTGATTAATTTATTTCACCGACGTTTCGCCGCGGTTGTCTCCTCACCCCACGTCAAATCCTCACGCTGCCCTCAGCCACCCAGTACTTCGCACCAACGCCTCACCATTTCCTTGACACACCTCCGTGCCACCCTCGAAACCACACTCCATCCAATCTCACCTCCCCTCCCCCGTCCCCCTCACTCCCCTCACTCCCCCTCCAGCTCTGCCCAAGACGCTGCAATGACGCAGGGAGCCCTCGTCGACTTAATCAAATATTGTAGTTCCCGAAGCCGCTTCGCATTATAAGCCGTGTATAATTCACTCTGTAGGGCCCGCGTACACAATACAATGGCCGTTACAAGACTCTTGTCCATCTTCAGTAATTAGCGGAATATCTTATTCATAGCGGACGTCTTGAGGTTCTGCGAAGGAGCGGCGGAGTCGGTGGAGATTGTGGTGACGGGGGTGAAACTCGCCGCGGTGCTGGTGGAGGTGTTGGAAATGATGAGGGGGAGGGGGGGTTGAGGGGGGGGGGGGGGTAGTAGAAGGTAAGACGAAGCAGCGGTGGCCCGAGAATCGAGGAAAGGAACCTCCGAAGGAGAATCAGCTCGGATGGTGGTCAGGGAATACGGAGCAGAGCGGTAAAAACTGTAACCACGGTCGGGGGCAACTATTCAGTCTGAGATATTACGCTGTTCGGGGCTCCTTTGTTATCGAAGCGGCGGTGGCGGCGGGGGCGGCACGGGCGGCCCTCGTGTACAGGCCCCGTGACGTCATCAGCTCCGTGCGAACGTGACCAGCGGGGCGGGGTGAAGGCGGGGGCAGGGGCGGGGGCGGGGGCGGGCCGGGGATGGAGAGGCGGCTGCCACTCCCAAAGAATTAGTTCATTAACGTCTCCTCCGCCCGTTGCCTGCGGCTGCAGATGCCACCGCCCGCCCGCCCGCCCGCGGTATTCTGGAAAGCGATATGAAATATCGGCGGGGCTCGCTCCATAAGTTCCCAATGCCTCCGCGGAGGCGAGCCGTGCTCGCGCTTGGGTGGTGGAGGCAGGCCAAGGTAAGGACGAAGAACTGACGGGAAGTGAGGGTGACAAGGCAAAGAACCGGAAGGTGATGGATGGGGCAGGAGCGAGTATGTACGGAGAGGCCTGAAAGGTTATGGATGTGGCCAGGTGGATGTGATTTGGAGTGGAGAGAAAACAATAGACGCAGGAAAAGAAGAGATAGGTGAAGATAAGGACACGAGACTGGTGGGAAGAGAGAATGACAAGACAAAGAGAGGGTGACCAGTGAAAGGGATGGGCAAGAGCGAGTAGGTATGGAGAATAAGGAACTACTATGGCCCACAGGGAAGAAAACAATCCCATTCTTGGGAATGAGCATATCCCAGGAAATATTATGTAACAGATCTACAAATGCGGCATAACACTTTATTGTTATGCAAACACGTATGTACAAGCGGTGTCAGTGCGTGACCAGCTGAATACCTGGACTAAACAGTGATGGATGTGGCAAAGACCAGTAGGTGGGATGGAGAGTGGAGATAAAGAAAGACCGACCAGAAGAGAAGAGAACGGGGAGAAATAAAAGGGAATCCAATTACGTGAATTGAGAGTGGACAAAATACTTGACGTTAACGTAGGATGCAGAGAGAGAGAGAGAGAGAGAGAGAGAAGGAGATAGAGTATATATTGGGTCTAAATGGCAGGAATAATGGAATAGAATGAGATAAGAGGGAACGGGAAAGGAGATACAGAAGTTCAGGAAAAGTGATAAGAGAAAATTCGGAGAGAACAGGGAGAACAGAAAAAAAGAGCATGATACAGCAAAATAAAGATTTCACTAGTGAGAGCGTACGGCGAGGACTTTATAAATTAACCAGTTGAGAGTTGCGAGGGCCTAAAACATTACTAACGGTGAGAATAAGAGGTGATATGGAAGATATACGACAGATGAGATGTATTGAACTATACTTAAACAGTACAGCGAGTAATATAATTGATCAGGACAGCGAAAACGGAACGACGTCGAGAGGGGACGAGGACAAAAATGCCATCGGCAGTTAAACAAAGACTGAGTTCACTAACGAAAGAACGAATAGAAGACTGAAAAGCAAAGAGAAGGCAGGAAACGATCCGCAGATAACGAAATACTCTAAGAAGTCGCAAGAGACTCAGAAGGAGAGGAACACGAGTATAACAGTCAAGACAGAAGGTAGAAATAATAGAGGATGCAAACATAAATAGGATAACTGAGGGTACAGAAAGGAGACAGAGATGACGACGAGACTGGAAGAGGCTATGAAGCTTAAGAGGGCAAAGAGAATCAAGGTGTAGAGAAGCTGGATGACGGCGATTACAGAGAACGAAGGGTACGGAGAGTTTCAGAGAAGACAGGGAAGGCTGAAAAATCGGAGAGCGCAAAGGGCATAAACGTGTGGACATGATGAGTGAAGAAAAACAAAAATATCCAGGGAGTAGGGAAGAAAAATTGTACAGAGAGGAGACTTAAGGCTGTGAGGTCAGAAGGGTGCAAAGAAATGTCACTCAGAGGGTACAGAGAGGGCTGAGGAGGAGGGCGAAGAAAGCGTGGAGGGTAGATGTGATGGGAAGGGAAGGACGGCGATTGGTCCATGGAATAGACAATAGAGCATCGTTGGCGGGACCGGTGCGGCGGTGGTATCGGGAGCTGCGGCACTGGGGGCGATGTCCATGGTCGGTGATGGCAAGAAAGCGACCGGGAGCGGTAGCTCAGTGCATCAACTGATGTCACTGCAGCGCCTATGACAGGGAGATCCTAGGTTCAAGTCCTAATGGTGGCAGGATTTTCGACACTAGCTTCAGTTGGATAGGTCGAATTCAGTCGCTGTCTGGAGGAGAATTCTTGCGGCCGACTGCTCTGATCGGTAGATTTCCGTGGTTTCTCCGATCAACACCGGGGAAATTCCGGAGCAGTACCCTACAAAACAGTCCACGGACCGCACGCGATCTGTCCTTCCTTTTCCTTGTCCTTTCCTCTCCCCTTACACTCACACACTTACACTAACATGCACTACACTACCACATATTCCGGGAGGCCGGTCGGGAGCTTAGAGCTTGTCCCGCCTGGGGCGAAGCCCCGCTGGTGGGAGAGTCCTGGTTAGGGGGAAACCCCACTAGCCGATGGTAGATCGGCCCCGGATCTCGCCATCCAGCGGGGAAAGATCACCGCGCATCTCCGGAAAAAAACATGCACTACACTAACGGGACTAATGACGAAAGCAGTTGACGTGCCCGGAAACACGAAAAAATCAAATCAAGCAACAATGCGGGTGGCAGTGGCGGTTTCTGGGGTGGTAGCAGTGACGACGGGTCCTGTGGGGATGGTCGGGGAGGCGGCGCGGTGGGCGTCAGGGCGGCCGGGGTCGGGCCGTGGGATGGCAGTGGGAGTCTAAGTGGTTCTGGCGACAGGGGCTTCGCTGATGAAGTGCAACAACGGGGTGATGAAGGTGGCTGCGAAGGTGGGAAAGACAGCAGTAAAGGAGGCGGTACTGGTGGTAAGGGTTGTGCTGACAGTGGTGATGGTGGTAGGGGTAGTGTGGTAGTAGCGGATATATCGGGTGCTGTGGGGGCCGTGTGGAACGGTGAGGTCGGCGGCGGTGATGACGGGAATGCTTCCGGGGGTGGTGGAGATGGTGGTGATGGCTAGACTGATAAAATGCTGTAGTGAGAACTATGTGGGGGTGGAGGAGGAGGAGGTGATTACGATGGCGTTGGCAGCGCCGCTGGTTGTGGAAGCGGAGCCTGTCCGGGCAGTGGGGCGATGATGGTGTTAGTGATGGTGATACCGGTGATGGTGGGAACTACAATGGTCGGAGCGGTGATGGTATTGTGGTGACTTTCTTGGATTGATTACTGATGCTGGGTGCGTCCACTGCTAATGTCATATGTCCCGTAAGTGTAGTGCATGCTTTTCTTCGGGAGGTGGTGGAGATTATCCCTTAGATGGTGAGATCTGTCACCGATCTCCCGGTCTGCTGACGGGGATTTCCCCAACCAGGTATCTCCCACCAGAGGGGCACCGCCCCAGCCGGGATGAGCCCTAGGCTCCCGACTAGTCTCCCGACATGTGTGGTTGTGCAGTGCATGGAAGTGTAAGTATGCGTATGTAAGGAGTAGGATAGTTCGAGAAAGGGGAAGGAACGATCGCGCGCGGTCCGTGGCCCGGTTGTAGGGGTACTGCTCCGGCATTCGCCTGGTGTTGATTGGAGAAACGACAAAAAACAGCTCATCAGAGCAGCTTCCAGTAGAATTCTCCAGACAGTGATAGAACTCGACCAAGCTAGATTCGAAAATTCGTGCAACATCGCGACTCGTACGTACAACCTCCCGATCAGAGGCACTGCAGTGACATCAACTGATGCTCTGAGCCACCTCTCCCGGTGTTGATGGGTTCGTTGTTGGGATTGTAATGGTGGTGGTGTTGGTGGTGGTAGTGTTGGTGGAGTTGGTGTTGATGGTGGTGGTGGTAGTGTTGTTGTTGTTGTTGTTGTTGGAGGTGGTGGTGGTGGTGTTGAGGTGATAATGGGAGTGTTGGTGGTGTTGGTCATGGAGATGGTGGGGGGATGGTGGTGGAGGTGCTGTTCGCGTGGTGGTGGTGGTGGTGTTGGAGGCAGTGCAGTTCATTGCAGTGGTGGAGGTGGTAATGATGTTGTCGTTGGTGGTGGTGATGTTCACGGTGATGGGGTACCAGCAGTGGCGGGGGCGGTGGCAGTGATATTGGTGGTGGTGGTAGTGTTGGTGGTGTTGATGTTGATGGTGGTGGTGGTAGTGATGATGGTGTTGGTGTTGATGGTGGTGGTGGTAGTGTTGATGGTGGTGGTAGTGTTGTTGTTGTTGTTGTTGTTGTTGTTGGAGGTGTTAGTGGAGGTGTTGTTCGCGTGGTGGTGGTGTTAGAGGGAGAGCAGTTCATTGCGGTGGCGATGGTAATGATACTGGCGAAGGTGGTGGTGATGCTCGTGGTGATGGTGGAGGTACCAGCGGTGGCGGGGGCTGCCCTGATAAAATGCGGCAGCGGGGGCGATGTCCGAGCGGCGGCAGAAGCGGCGATGACGAGGCCCGGGGGCGGGGGCGGCTAGGGCGGGGGCGGCGGGGGGGTGGGGGTGGGGGGCGGTGGGGGCGGCGGCCGTGCGAGCGTGCGCTGCGGCCGAAGGTTCGGCGGAGGGCAAGTCTGCACGCCACGGGATAATGAACTGCACATCTTCAGTTACGCTGCTACAATGAGGCCCTCGGCCAAGATTAAGAGCCGCTCTGTGTTCTTTGAACTTACGGCTTACTTATGGATCTCTCCGCATTTGCTCTGCTCCTTACTAGAGCGGTCATGATATCCGCGGTATAATTTCTCCGCCTGCATTTGTGTGAATATTCTCATTTCTTCGGAACAATACATTAATTAGTCGTTTCTTGATGGAGATGTGCAAAACCTAAATAACGATTTTTTTTCCAGTGTGTTATAAATCTATATTTTTATCTCTTCGACTCTTAACAGTCTTTCTTTTAACAATTATATTAATTGTTTTATCTTTACAGAAAGCCCCTAGAAAGGAAATTTGGTGATATAAATTCGCATTCGTTGAAATATATAAGTATCATCGATTGATAAATGAAACTAATAATGAGTATATTAATTCAATCCTCATCATTTATATTTCAATATGATACGACAGTAAAATTAACTTGACAGAGCTAATAAACATTTTAATTTTAAATCTCTATGACAATCGTTTCTTTTAGCCAACTACTTTCCTATACAGCCTATTACTCACTCCCCTCTCTAGCGAACATTGCCCATATTGCAACATGCCGAAACTCAAATCGTATTATTTGACTCTAAATGTCTTACTTTTGGACTTAGAAAAACTGATAAACTCATTTCCCACACATTCAGAATATTCGTCAAATAGTATAACACACGTTTGATTATTCTTGCCTGCATTGACTTACGATACAGCCAAACATTAAATTAACGTATCTAAAAACTGGAATGTAGGATAAAAAAATGTGACGTGTTTTTAATGGAGTACTAATTTGTTTATCGCACATCCAAAGAAGAACACAATCCTTGCTCTCGCAGCATAAAAAATATGTAGCGATATCTAAGCCCCAATGAAATCTACATTAATAAAAATAAATTCATAGACATGTAACAAACATCGATATCACAAAATGTACAGTATAAAAAAGTGCTAAATGTTTACAAGCTCTTCTTTAGTATTGTCGCAGTGTTCTTGCACAATTTGGAAAAGATTAATACACCGCAATTTTCTAAAATAAATATTTTAAATAATATGTTGATAGATGCATCACGACCATTATTTTTTGCCTGTTTATAAGAGCAGATTGGTTCCTAATATATTTTCCCCAACACCAGTAGCGGTGCAGCAGAACTGGTACCCAACAGGTTCGCTAGAGGTCAGCAGCAGTGCTAAAAGTAAAAATGTAAAATCAAATAGCAATGTAGTGTAAAATATAATGAAAGAAAATTATAGCATTTTGTTAAATTTTGAACCTATTACATTAAAAATAATAGCTTTAACACCGTAGTTGATACAAAAGATGATCTTTTTTCTCGTTCACAAGGATCGGATATGAAAGAAAGTCCGGACAATGCCGGATATTTTGCAAGCCTTAAATAGTAATGCCGGTTTCACCGAACCTGCCGCTATTTTTTACTGTTATATTGACTATACTGTTTACGTTACAACTTCAAACGCCGAGTGCATCATTCGATAGTTTTTCTTTGATATGATAACATAGTTATGTATTTTTTCTTACTCATTGTTTTGAATTTGTCAAGAAGGCCTCAGAGACCTATATTACGTATTACTGTAAACGTAAGTATATTTTACGGAGTACCTTTGGGATGTTTTTTCATGTCGTATGTTTCAAATAATATTTCATTCTCTTCATTCTCTTAGAAAAAACTAGGTTGTGTTATATTTATTTGAATTAATTTCAATTAAAGAAAACAAGCCGTAAGTGTCTCTCCAAAGTCAGCTGTTGGTTCAAAATCGAATTGCTTGTAGTGTTACAAGAAGTTTTGCCATGAATGAGTGAAGAAATTCTGATTACTATTTCTTGTGACTATTCGCAATGACCAAAACTATAATATTTATTTACAAAACATAATCTAAAACACATATTTGAAACTGAATTGCGCATTAGATTCAAACATTTCTGTAACAACACTCCTTTAAAAAAATAATTTCAATATTAAAACAATTATATTATGAAACTTTTTGGTCAAATATGTGTTTTATTAGATATATGAGAAGTAAATTTAAAAAAACATTGAATAATGTGCAAACAACACGAATCAAATCGCATGGACTAAGAGACCGGTGTAATTTACAACATTCTTAGGGATAGCTGCCACCACGGTCTTTCCCAAAGCAGCATACATTATTATTATTATTATTATTATTATTATTATTATTATTATTATTATTATTATTATTATTATTATTATTATCAAGTTTGAATTTCAAATGGGATAAGCATGGTTATCAGAGAGAATTATGAAATTTAAAAACGTCCCTTATACCTTTCAATGTCATAAACTCTACTTTAAAGCTAGTAAAACCTGTGTTCCCACTTAAGGTCTATTACAGTAGAATAGGCTGAGCGGAGCGTCCGCCAGAGGAGTGGTGAAGACTCGCAGTCAGTTGCGAGCGGCGGCGGCGTGGGAGGCTCGGCGGTGGGGAAGGGGCCAACGCGGATCAAGCGACGCGCACGATCGCAGCGCTCAAAGGAGCCGTGTGGGGGCGCCCCACCCCACCCCACCCAACGCCACCGTCCCTGTCGCCCTCTCCGCCGCCGCGCATTATCCACGCAACTCCGGTAGATTAGACAAATTTATCCGTATTATCTATAAAAAAAATAAGACTGATTCTTTACTTCCTCTTTATAAACGACTATACATTTTACCATTACAACATTGTTTTGTATATAAAGTACTAGAAATATTTTATGTCAAAAGCGGAAATAATTTAAAAGATAGAATATTTCACAATTACTGTATTCGTAGCAAAGCCACTAATCAAATTAAAAAGCCCAAAATTCATAAATCTCTAATATCAAGAACCTTGGTGTTCATTGGGCATCAAATATATTATCAATTATCATTAGCTTTGAAAAATAGCAAGTCGTTAAATATATTTTCAAACACAAGATAAAAATTTGGATTTTGGAACATGATGATAATAATATAAACAAGTTAACTGAAATATTGCATTAAAACTGTTTGCTGTATAAATTAAATATCAAATTATTTACGGAATTATATATTTTGTTTAAGGAAATAAACTTATTGCATCTCTGTAAATTTTCACTTATTGTATGATTTAACTAAGTTTGAAGCTAAGTTTTTTATTTTGTATGTTCACAAAAACTTATATTGTAAATGTTAAGAAATAAGAATATTGTTAAAAACACGCCACTCACAAAAATACTATGTAGAAGTAGACAGGAAATAAATTATAAATTCAGTATGTGAAACAATATTTTAATATTCAAAAGCAAGATAAAAAACGAACCCACTCCTGTAGGACGATTAGGACATAAGAAAATCTTCCTAAATTTTGATTTACCAGGTCAAAGGTCAAGTAGTAACATTAAGTTATTAGAGTGATCCGCTCATTTGTATCCCATAGAAGGGAGCGGTCACATATTTGGTGAATACGCAAGGTTCGAAATTGATATAACCTCGTCATATAGTAATCCTAAAAAAAGTGAAAGGTTACAAAATATATATATATATATATATACATATATATATATATATATATATATATATATATATATATATACTGAATATTAGTATATGTATATATTTTTTCGTCAAGACCCTCTTATCTTCTTCACTTGTTCTACATGTCTCCTTGTTATGAATCAATAAAATACACCCTTGTCAATACAAACTATACTTATTTAACTTCATTACCGAGCAGAGAGGTACTCCCGAGGAGTTCAGTCGCCTAGATTATCAAGTAAATAGTTTAATTTCACATTTAGTTTCACATTCTGCACGTATCTGAACAGATGGGGTAGAATCGAGAAGCACCGGACCAGCAAAAATGTAATAGAATGCTCTAGAAGATCTCATCCAATTAATTACGGCGTGATAAACTTCAAAGTGTTCGTTTTTCATATACTTGAATGCTTCGTTTAGGAGTTACTTAACGATATATTTTAAAAAAGGCTGCCGAGTGTTGCGGGTTGCATTTGATATGAATGAGAGAGAGAGAGAGATTAGATTATTTATATTTTAGGAAGACTTGTAAAAGAGACTGTCTCCCTCGTTGGCTCGTTAGCGTGCTCGCTTTCCAAAGCACAATCCCGGGTTCGATTCCCGGCCGACACACGATGAGAAATTCCACCCTAAGGTTCTGAAGACCAGTAAATACGGTGAAGGGATGTCTTTGTGCTACCCATACGAACCCCTCATCCCATGGCCGAGAGATTGGGTCACCGCTGGTCGGCCAAGGCTCGTAGCGGGTTGTAGAGCCATAGAACAGGGAAAGTAAAAGCGGTTACTTTTTGGGCATGCAAAGCGTGATAAAAATTAAATTTTAGCACCGGTGCTAAAAATGAGAAGTTGCTCAAGAGTTCATATAAAACTGTGAATACAACAAATAAACATAAATACTTTCGAGTGATCCCATCAGCTACTACTGACCATAAAGTAAAACAGTAATTTGTATGATTAAATTAAAAGAAATGACGAATAAAATAAATAATGCTTGTTATTCCTACTAATAAAAAATGAATTTTAGTTCCAAACAGCACTGTACAAGGCCCACATCTTTTCATAACATGTATATGATTTATGGAAACTATTGCTTGGTGATTCTGTGATGTACGCAGATGTCACTGTTTTTATGTTTCGTGAGATTAATCGGCAATTCCCAGCAATCAAAACGTGTAGGTCTCTATACTTTTTACATAATTGCCTAGTCTCTAATTATTTATAATTAAATGTAAACAAGACAGTCTTTATTACTTTCAGATTATAACAAAACAGCGCTCCTAAACTTATTATTATACTTATTAACAACTAATCGGTACAGAGAGTACAAAAGGAACCTGAATGTAGGCTTGAGTACCTAAACATAATATAATTTTTATCGCTCATATTTAATTCTCTTACCATTAAAATAATTTGTTTTTATGAATTTCTGCAAATTTGCAGTTAGTGGAAATTTGATGAGAACACATAAAATGTCATACGCGAATTCCTAAAAGGACAAAACGTTCCTTATCGCTTAACACTTTATAATTAATTTCATCATCAAACAGAGACCCTAACTCTCGCCGTCATCTTGGATGTGCGGAAATCAAGGATGTGAATTTGATTTTAAATGTAATTTGGAGAACTACAGGCTGTACTACACACCTTAAAAATAGGAACCGATTTAGGTGGCTGAAGGCATCAGTTGATGCCATTGCAGGACCTTTGACCGGGATGTTCTAGGTTTCGTAGTAGGATTTTCGACCCTACGTAAACAACTAGGTCACGATCAACCGCTGATTGGAAAAGAATTGTAGATAACGACTGCTCTGATCGGTAGTTCTCCGTTTTTTCCAATCAACATCAGGCAAATGCCTTAGCAGTATCCACATATTAGGGCCGCAGACCGTACGCAATGTTTCCTTTCTTTTTATTCTCCTTTCCTCACCTCTTACTTACATACTTACATGCACTTACACACACATACACTTCATAAACACACATGCTGGGAGACAAGTCGGGAGCTCAGACCTTGTCCGGATGGATCGACATTGTGAGAGGTATCTGGTTGGAGAAAACATGAGCCGTCATGTAGGTCGGCGTCGAATCTCACCGTCCATTGAGGGGAAGATCACCGACACCTTCCCGCGAAAAAACATGCAATACACTTATGGGACTAATAACCATTTAGCCTTGATGCGCCCGGAATCACTAATCAATCATTAAACATAGGAATGCATATATATTTATTTCTTAAAATATTGAACGTTCTACGATGTAGGAATTTACCGCGAGCACCATATGGAATACCACTGCGTTGAAAAACTCTCCTACCGGCCAGGTGTCTGTACGAATCACTTTATCCTCTCTTCGAAACCACCAGGAAAATAATTTACAGCCTACATTAGGCCCTGAAATCACCCCAGAGTGGCAAGAATCGCCCGACAACAACTATATTTTGAACGCACACGTTCTGTTACTTTAAGAAGCCCAGAATGACACGAACACCGCTACGTTTTGTGAGGCGTGACAATGGGATTCTTACGATGCAACTAAGCTCCATTTGCTGTGACTACCCTCTTCGCATGTAGCGGTTGCAACGGGTGTACCCGCCCGTTTAGAAATGCCGTACTTGTGGTGTGTAAAAGCCCCGATAAGGCCCGCAAAGGTGCTTTTCTCGCCTGCTTCGTGTTGCGAGTAATGACTGGTGCTTACGCGATGCTACTGAAGATACGGAAATTGGTGACTGGTAACAATGATTAGACCTTTCAGCGCGTTGCGCCTTTCGCTGCTCGCTTGAGTGCCGGGTGGGGGAGAGCATGTGAAGAATTATGTGTGAGCAGCGTTTATCCGGAGGGAGATGCTAACAGCGGACTTTTCGTGCTGTGTTCGCGTCGTATTTCTCATCGGGTTCATCCCTCGCCGCCCAAGTGCTTGGGTGTTGCGATGTGAGGCTGGAGGTTGGTTGTTCGTGATCCGGGCGCGACAACAACGTAGGTCAGTAGTCCCATAAGTGTAGTGCATGGTTTTCCTCGGGAGGTGGCAGTGACCTTCCCCCTCTTGATGGCGATATCCGGCGCCGATCTACCGTCGGCTAGTGGGGTTTCCCCCTAACCAGGACTCTCCCACCAGCGAGGGACCGCCCCAGCCGGGACAAGCTCTAAGCTCCCAACCGGTCTCCCGGCCTGTGTCTTGCCGTAGTGCATGTTAGTGTAAGTATGTGTGCAAGGGGTGAGGATAGAACAAGGAAGGGGAAGGAAAGATCGCGCGCTATCCGTTGTCCGTTTGTTAGGGTACTGCTGCGGCATTCGCCTGGTGCTGATCGGAGAAACCACGGAAAACTACCCATCAGAACAGCCGACCACCAGAATTCTCCTCCAGATAGCGACTGAATTCGACCTTGGTGAAAAGCTTGTGTCGATAATCCTTCTGCCGTCGGGTCTCAAACCTGGGACCTCCCGGTCAGAGGCATTGCAGTGACATCAGTGATGCACTGAATCACGCGCTCCCGGTATGTGAGGCTGGACATGAACAAGTAGAGGAATCTGTGATCTGCATTGCATGCGTATGTCTTTAGCTTAGCAAGGTCATATAGTGTGCGAATCTCGATTTACGAGCGACTTGGTGGATTGGGACATCAACTGATGTCTCTGTAGTGCATCTGATCGGGAGGTGTTTGTGTTTGAGTCAAGACGCTGGCAGGATTTTCGACTTACGCTTGATATTTACGTTGAGATCAGTCGTTGTCTGGAGATGACTTCTACTGGATGGCTGTTCTGATGGGTTGTTTTCTGTAGTTTCTCCAATCAATACCAGGCGAATGCTGGAGCAATGCTCTACAAATGGACCACGCACCGTGAGAGATCTTTTCTTTCTCTTACGTGTTCTGACATACTTTTCTATATTAATACTTTCCAATGCGTGCATATGTTTAGAGAAAACTAAACAGCCTCTGGCTTTTTGAGAAGTATTTATTGTTTTGTTAGACATTCAGAAACTCGGGAAAATCCAAAAATAAATTTAAGAGTTTTGGTTTTATATGAAAAATGCAATATTTAATTGCGTTATTTTTCCTATTCTTATTCTGTGACTAAATTCGCACACGCAGTACTTACGAAACCACTGCCGTCAGCAAGGCTTCAAGGAGGAGACCTACTGCTATTAAATATATGCTACGTTTGCGTTATGGAACAGTAACAATTTTTATATTCTTGATATGGAAAGAAATGTACTGTATACAACTCTACGTTATGTAGCTTTCAGTGTTCATGATGACTGATATTTTTAAATTATTTTATATATTTAATACTTGTAAACATTTTTAATATCTGTGTTTTATTCATGAAAGTCCAAAGACAGGTCATCTATATAATTGAGCCTGGAGTTTATAATACATTTCATTAACTTCCATAAGTTTCTTATTACGGTAACGGATTAAGTTAATATTTATTTTGTTAACTACAGATTTATTGTTATACTGATGATGCGGTTGCATTTGAGCCATGATCAACATTTATTTTATCAATTTTCCGTAGATAGTGAAGTAAATTTTTGTACTTCTGTGACTTTTTATTGTCCTTAATATAAAGTTAGGAAACCTTCCTTCATTAATAAATAGTACAAACAGCAGCCTATCCTTAGCCGTTAATATTTTTAATATCAAATGTCATTTTAAATCAAGAAACACTGTGGTCCACGTGATAACAACAACAAATGACACAAAATGACACAAAATGACTGAAACATTCAGAGACTGATTTGTTTTCCTTTTTCAACCAATTTCATTTCTGCACTGAACAAAATTAAAAACTGGCCAAAAACGCTACTCAACCCATTGATTTTCACCAGAATAGTAGGCAATAGGGTCGGCCTACATGATAAGTTCAAAAAATTATTTTGCATTCATTTTTACTAAATTATAATTTTTTTCCGTAGAAGTTTGATTGAATCGAGAGTCCTAAAATGATTGTTCAAATATTTTTAAACCTCAACTCATTACATTTTCGTGTCAATGATCATGTAATTTCCCATGTAATTGATCATGTAATGTAATTGATCATGTAATGATGTGTAAATGATCATGTAATTTTGTAGAAAAAAGGGCATAAACAACTTTTAAACTCATTTTGCAATATTACATATGTGTAAAGAGAAAGAATTAAGTCTTTGCGTATTTTATTAATAAGAAATGAGCTTTAAGCTATTTACTTCACGATTCTCGTTTTCGTAATTGACATTTGTTTCGGAGTTTGAACAATGCATTAGAAGTATGCATTTTATGCATATTGATTAAGAAAATAACTTTTGCATAGTAATAATAATTATTAATTACCATGAAGTGTTATGAAGCAAAAAATATTACTTCTCGTGATACCTTACAGGTGAGAAATTTATTTCCAACGGATTCTACAATCGTATAGATAGCTAAAAGTTCAAAATAGACTCTACACAAACTATATTACCTTTTATTTTGAAATTACCAATATTAATGATATTTATCTATCATGCAGGTGCTACGTTACATGTAATAATATCCACAGCATTTTTTTTTCTAAAATCGTAGTTCATCTTTATGGAGCAATTATCTGTATCTCCAGTTCATAAAATACACTATTCTTTAAGTGCATAGAGATGTTCCAGATACCACACATGCTTCCGGGTGTCTGCACCTCCAGTATTTATCGTTGATTATTTATGTTACCGTGAAGACGAACATACAATCGAGACTCATTTTTTCGAAATAAAATCATGCATTAGGCGAGAAAATAACACCGATCACCTCACAATCCACACAAACTACCGCTAACCATAAAGCTGTCGGCATCTCCTAATCACTGCCTACACCCTATCCTTTATAACAGTTCTAGCATTCACCTGCCCGTCAACCGATGTTGATCATCTGAGCACTCCGAAAATAACGATTCCTCATGACGACTAGGGATTGCAACGATATTTTTTTACAGTCTTACATACTTCATACGTAGTATAGAGACATTCAGATTTTGTGGTAGCGAAAAACTGCGATTTTGTAAAAGAATAATTCTTATTGTAGATCCCTGATACCGAAAAGTTGGATAATTCTTTTTCCTTTACGTAGTAAATTACTTTATCTAACACTTCGTATCTATGTTTTACAGGTCCTTGATACCCAAAAATTGCTTTACGGTAAAACGTCTGCCCGTCTCCCAGTTTTTAATTCCATCCGTCTGTGCAGCAGTACTAGCGGCTAAACCGTAAGTAGTATGTTGACCAAAATTGATATTTCGTTTTTGGTCTGACTGACGTCGCCATTCCCTAAATTTGAAAGGTATATTTTAATTTGTATGGGGCACTTTGCACGAAGCCTTAAGAACAGCTCCCATTTTTACTTTCTCGCTATAGAATAGAAAGAAAGTTATGTAATGCTTTGCGAAAAAACGTCGAATTTTCGGCAGAAAACTCTTATAACAGAGCCCTCGTAACGAAAAAGTGGATAAATCTAGTTTCTAAATTTAAGGAGGAAAATCCTCTAACACGTCGTGTAGCCAGAATCCATGTTTTGTGGGTTCTTGATATCGAAAAATCGAATGGCGCAAAAAGTTTGTCCGTCACTGCATCTGTCCGTCCGTCTCTGAACAATGCTTGCGGCTAAGTACTTCATCCAATTTTCCCCAAAATTGATGTTCCCCAATCGATATTACTGATATCGCGGCCCCTTGAATCTGAAACAGATATTTTAATTTACAGGAGAACTTTACATGAAGCCCCTGGAACATTTTTCAAAATTTTCAAAAAAAGGCTCCATCGTTTCTTTGATTGTTTTTGCTTAGTGTGAAGAACGTTTAAGATAAGGTGGTATCATGATACAGGTATCATGTTCGTTGAAAACCATGGTTTTTCGAAAATTGCAAAAGTTCAAAATTTTTCGGAGTCTTCCTGCAACTAAAATATTAAGGATAGAGATTTTTTCTGAATGAAATCCGTTTCTTAAAAATAGATTTTGAAATGAGATCATATACAATTTTTCGAAAATTTGAGTATTTTGCGCGTATTTGTGCTGTGAAAATACGGGCGAGAAAGTACGCGCTGTTTTAGCACCACTAGTTTCTAAAACAATGCCTTTAAATGTGCAGATTTTTTATCGGATGGAGTAAAGTACGATCATAAAAAGAGTGCAAGTCCGATTTTTTTTGATTCTCTGAATGTTAGAGTATGAAAATTTTTTTCGGAGTTTCCTCCAACTGCAATATTGATTATAGAGTTTTCTCTTCTCAATAAAAATCTGTTCTTCAAAATTAGATGTTTAAATGAGATCGAATGGTATTTTAATACCAATAGTTTTCATGTAATTTTGCGAGAAATAAAAGGAATTTAAAATCAAGGTTTTATCAGACATGGCTCAAAACTTTATCTTTAGTTTGTTTTATCAAAGTGTGCAAGTTACAGCAATAAAAATGCGTACGCTCTATTTGTATTGAACTCTCAAAATTTTGAAAATTACAAAAGTTACACATAATGTGCGTAAATATGTGCTTTTACAGCTCTAGTTCTAAATGCTTCGATAGTTTCTGATCCGTAGACTAATACATTAATTTTGAAAATTTATTTTGATACATTATGATTTATCGAAAATAAATTACCGTGTATTAATTAGGAATTATTCAATTAGAACTCTGTGAAATTGAAATCACTATTATGTTTCAGAACGTTCCAATATAGTAGTGGACAGTAATCTATTGATTATTTCAGGTTTTAAACCCGAGGTTTTCCGTGCCAAACACATATTTGTATGTATTCATCATTTTGCGATTACACTCAGGTTTGCCTTTCATTTAACATACGAGTATTTCTGTAACACGTCTTGTCATTCTCTCACATAAAAGCCGGTATTCATTATAATGTATTATTAATATAGTCGTATTTTTGTAAAACGTTTACAGCAGAGGTGAGGATTACCCACCCAACTCCTTCGGCGACATCCATTCAAACACTTTATATGCATCTTTCACTCTTCCCATATGTCAGCAATCATTCATCCCAATCAGTCAGTATCCCTGCCCCCTCCACAGAATTTCTTATGACCGTTTAGCTACTCACCTGCTCCCTCGCACTCCGTTTGATCACCCAAGTATCCGAAGAAGTAGCATCGCCTCCTCCCCGCCACCCACTTCGCCCCCTCCACCCTTTTCACGCACCCCCACCGCCACCCCCTGCGCACCCCTCGGCAGCCGGAGAAGAGGGTTTGAAGTTCCTCGGACACCCAGCCAAGTTTCGGCAACACCAATAAATCTAGATCTCCATTTAGATTGCGTTCTTTCGACGGTAATTAAGTCTTTCCAAATTATCTACCAACGACTGCCTATTACTACCGGTGCAGGGGGCGGCGGAGGGGTGGCGACGGGGGCGGTGCGGCCCGCTAGCAAGCTTTATCTCGCATCGAATGTTTTTCCTGAGAAGTTCACCGCGAGGTGGTGCCTGGGAGGGGGAGGGGGAGGGGGGAGTTGGGGCCCGCAGGCGTAACCTTCCCCCACCCCTGATGGAGGGGCGGGGGGTTGGGTATCGCGAACCATCCCTTCGCACCCCGGTTGCCCCAGCCCATCGCGGGATTTTTACCGCAAGCCGCAGTCTGCCGGGTGGGTTGCTCGTATGCGCGGATTTTTGTGATTGGGTGGTGGCTCGCTGCGGCACCCTGCACTTTCTTTTTTTTCTTTCTCTCTTTCTTCCGTGGCGTTCTCGGTTGGTGCTATTGGAAAGGTAGACATGAGGCTGACATGCTACCGTCTTTAAATTAAATAGCTGAGATTGGAAAAAAAGTAGTTTAAATTAAGAAGTAGTGTATATATTACTTCATTTCTTTGAGTATTTTTTAATTATAACAATATTGCTTTTTTATAAAAACACAAAAACATATTTTTATTGAAGGCAATCAATGGTATTTGATAAACAAATCTTTATTCACATTATGACGTTTCGTATGTGGTTACAAGCATCAGCATGTGTTTTTTCATCAAAACAACATTACATAAACACATTTATTGTAATACGTATGAAAATGTTTATGTATATAAGTACTTTTTAAATAAATGATTGTTTTTAATATAAAATGAGCAAAATTCCCGTAAAAGAAATCATCCTCACAGTACGGAGACAGAGGCAAGTCTCTTTTTCTATCAAATACCATTGATTGTCTTAAATAAAACGATATTTTGTGTTTTTATTTAGTATTTCATGTGCCAACCACAATATTTCAATATTTAATTGTATTTTTATATTATTCCTTTCCTTAATAGTTCTTTAGTAGTTTTATTTTCTTTCTGCGTTAGTTGTAGATATACTACCCTATATATCTTACAGGCAGTCTTTCCTGTTTTCGACATAAATAAATAAATGCCCCCAATATCAATTTTAAAAATTATATTTATTCATGGATTTCTTACACGAGGTACAATTTAGGGAACCTTCAGACAAGGTATCATTATTAGCTATATTGTTCTTACATTTAATAATAAGTATATACAATTTTATTTAATAGTTTACGTCGGAGGTGGAAGATAGTAAGTTCATTTTCGCTAAAATTTGGTAACTTAACAAACTAATTCTACCATTGCACCTTTTGAGATATGAACAACTGTCAACAAAGTTAATAGGAAAGAAGCAGTCCCGACGTTATAATGTCCACATTCATTCAGCGGAAAAATACAACTTTAAATTGGTCTCCTGTAAAAATATCAATATTATGTAACAATAAATGTGAAATGTATAAATTATGTAAATGTTTTATCGTTGAAAAACTTCAAAACGTGTATGACATATTTTGAATCGTTGATCATTTTTTCAGTAGCTGAAAACAATTTAATTTCTAATTTGGATCTTATTTTTTTTATTATATTATTCTATTTCGTATTTTTTGTATTATCGTCGTCATTGCAAGTGTATATTCCTCGTTTATTTTCACACACCTTTCGGTGTACACAAACGCTTCCTCTCCGGATGAAACTTATTTCTCCATATGCAGTCAGAATACTACTTTCCAGCCTACCCATCCATCGTGCTGTGTGGTTCGTGTGGTTCGTGAACACATATCGGTCTTTGCATTCACACTTGGATTAATGACTCGTGAGTCCATGTCGGTCTTTGCACACACGGTTGGATTAATGTTAGTGTAAGTAAGGGAAGAGGATAGGGCAAGAAAGAGGAAGGAAAAATCGCCTGCGTGGCCCGTTTATTGCGGTCATGCTTCGCCATTCGTGTCATTTTGATCGGAGAAATCAAGAAAAACTACCAATACGTGCGTTCAGCTGCTAAACGTTTCTTTCCGATAGTGGCTGAATTCGACGTAGCAAAATAATAATAATAATAATAATAATAATAATAATAATAATAATAATAATAATAATAATAAAGCCAATGGAATCCCATTCAGAGCAAATGTCTCTTCATACTGCTCATTAATTTGAAGGCCCACAATTGAGCTACATGATTGTGGGACTATTAGATTAACACATTAAGTTCACACATTTTCACACAATTTTAAGTTCATATTAGTGCTTTTTGGTTGGTTCGTAATTCTTCCAATCTTCTCGGTTTTGTGCAGTTTGGGTCCACAGAGCGCCTAATTTCTTCATTTCGTCTGTCCATTTTCTTCTAGGTCTTCCAGCCTGCCGTTTGTCGATCCTCGGATCCCAGATCGTTGTAAATTTGAGCCCAGTGGTCTTGTCTCATCATTTCTACATGTCCCGCCCATTTCCACTTCAGTATTTAGGCACAATGTACTGCATCTTTTATTTCCTTTTTCTTCTGATTTCCGTGTCTTACCAGGTCTTTTAGCGATATTCTTAGTAGCTCGGTTATTTACTATGTCTGAGCGCCATAAATGAGTACAGGGTAGTTAAATAGCTAGTGCAGAAAATCCAACTAAATCGGGTCTCAAACTCTAGGATCTCCCTATCTGAGTCGCTGCCCATGATGATACAGACTCAATATGATACATAGTTTGCTAGGAAGGATCACCTAACCCAAACACACAACATCCCTGCCTTAGGAAGAATTTGAACTCACAGTCCGGATGTAAAGCGTAGTAAATATAAAGCGTTGGGTCCAATGCCAAAATCTCCTGCGTCATTCAGGTCAGCGAGACATGGGAGGGATAAAAGGGGTTACTCTGTTGTTGGAGAACCCCGTATGGCACAACACATTAGCAAGTAACGCCGGCGGCGTTAGCCGAATGCGTTTACTACGCTCCGTGAAGTCACGAAGGTTAAGCGCATTCGAGACTCGCGGGTTCGTGGTTGGGTGACCGGCCAGGAACCCCGGGACCCAACGTCGTCGAGCCCCTGGCCGAAGGGATAAAAGGCAATGACTGACTGCGACGTGAGGAGACTTGACAAATATTAAAAGTGGAAAGCACTTTAATGGAGGATTACTCCCCAGTGCTAAAGCGCTCAACGCCCCTTAACGGGGCTTGGAGACGCGTTGCGTCAAGGTGGAGACGCAACAAATTAAAAAAAAAAATATATCCATGGCGGAGCCGTGACTATATCTCGCGAACTATCGAAGCCACGTCCGCGAGCCAAGATTTCGACAAACCAAATCGACTGTAAGACGTAACTATTTAAGGAAATAACTTGTTTAATTTGAATCTTAATTCTGTTATTTTTATACGGTAATTAAAGAATTTCAGGAATTTCTAGAATTTCATTATTAAGAATCTTATTCCAGATTTCAAGATGATGGTGAAGGTGTCGAAAGCCTCTTAAGGTGTTCGTAAAGATGGGAAGAGAAAAGTTCGATAACTCTTTGTAACAGGCAACTTCAAAATTGATCACAGACTGTTTATCAGTACAGTACGTATTTACCATTGAAATTATTATTTTTTGTTTTAAATAATTTGGATTTTGTAATTTAAATAAATCAAGTTCATAAAAAAAGAGTGTGGTATTTGTTGCAGTTTTAACAGTCGTAAATAATCCATAAAGCCTTTGCAGACAATGAATGTAATTTCCTCGATGATGTTATGTATCTGGTAAGTAAACAATCAGTAATGAACTAGTAAACCGTAAACCCAATAAATATCCTACAACAGCAATAGTTAAATTTCAATTAGTCATGAGTCTTTTTTAATAATTCAACAATTTTCTTATTAAAATAACGAAAAATTAGTTTTAAAATTACAAACGACATGGAATAAAACTGGCGTGTAAATAACTAGCATAATGTATTAGAATAAAAAATGTTATATTTCACTCAAAACTAGTAGTTTTTTCTCTTCTGCTGAAATTAAGTGAAACAAATTTTTAGTATCAATGGTCTAATATATGACAGAAATTATGTGCATTTGGAAATTTGTTCAGGGAGTTCTTGTAAAGTAGCCTCCGAAATGAAAATATCGGTTTCAGATTCAAGGCGCGGCGTCATCAGCCAGATCGATTGGAGAATATTAATTTTGGAGTAAATCGGATGAACGGTTTCACCGCTAGCGTTGTTCACAGACAGATTGATAGACAGACGGTCGGACAGACTGATATTGTGCCGTCATTCGATTTTTCGGTATCAAGTACCTACAAAACATGGATTCACCACGTGTTAGAGGGTTTTCCTAAATTTAGCAACTGCATTTATCCTCTTTTTTCTTACCATGGCTCTGTAATAAGAGTTTTTTCTGGAGAAAATTCGCCGTAATTTTCGCGCAGCTTTACATACAGTTCTCTCTACTGCGTAAGCAGTAGCGAGAAAGTAAAGTTGTCTTCCCTCACTTCTTCGCGTATACATACATACATACATACATTTATTTGAACTGCAATGGCTCGGTGGCAGTGAAATAACAATAATAATAATAATAATAATAATAATAATAATAATAATAATAATAATAATAATAATAAATATTATAACATTTATTTCAACTCTGTCATGATATCCAATAATTATATGTTGGTGATACTAAAATTTAATACAAGCTACATAAATATTGGCTAAATTAGATTTTTTTTAAATCTAATCTATCTGACATCGTGCCGTCTACTGCAGATACTACGTGTCTGTCTGTGCTCACTGCGCCGGTGGAATCGCGTTTTTCTTTCACCTCCTCTCCTTCTACTCCCACCATCCGAGGGGTAATTGCCGGTGGCGCTATCACGCGGAATCAACAAGAAGCACGTGCGCACGGAAGTGATGAGTAGAGACGGGAAAAATATGTAGTATGAAACGTCGAAATATGTAGTACATAAATATGTAGTGAAAATAGTAATAATATGCAATAAAAATGTAAAATCAGATATAATATGTAATATTAAAATACACAAATTATAAAACACATTAACCTAATTCGAAATAACATTTATCAAAAAATTCCGAAACAAATTCTAAAAATAATTCAAAAGTTTTAAAAACCATTTAGAGTGCACAAGTTGATGCACGTTTTCAACTTTACAACATTCCCGTCAGTAATTGCTTTATCTATTGCTATCCAGTACTGTAGTTTAGCAGCCAAACTAGATGCAATAGAAGCCCTCTACCAACTGGCAATACTTACAATTAGCAAACAATCACTGCAGCGTGAAGCATTCTCATCGAATTGATACACGTCGGCGATCGCCAAAGTTTTTCGTAAATTAAGGTTAAAGTTCACGAAATGCGACGTCCATAATACTTCGCATCACACCTAAAAGTGAAAATGATCAGTTTCGCACTTCCCATCACTGAGCTAACTGAAGCAGGCGCGCCGGTCTGTAAAAACATCCGACCGCGTCTTAATGTAGCACACCTCGAGTCGACAGCACGTAGAATTTATGTAGGAAAAATTCTGATTTTTTTAAATACCTTTTTCATAAAAAAATATAATAAAATTTAAGAAAATTGATAGATTAAAAATATTTTGTGGAAATAGCAAAATATGTAAAATATGTAATATAGTACTAAATATGTAAAAAATATGTTACGAAAAAAATTGATATTGTGTTAGGATGGCAACGATTCGCCAAGATTTCAATTTTGAGAACGGTAAGTAGAAATCAAAACCTATGTGATTACATAAAAATCCGGTCTCTAGTGATGCGTGTCGGGAAAGAATTGGCTTAGGTGTTCATGTGAAACGAATGATTACGGAGCAGCTGTGTACCAATGGAAATTACTATAACGCACTCGTAATGCTGGTAATAATTACGTTGAGTGCGGGAGGTCCGTGCACTAATAGCTTGGGATGAGGAATTAAACAGAAAAGAGGAAGGAAAGATCGCGCGCGACCCGTGGCCCATTTGGTAGGGTACTGCTCCGGCATTCGCCTGGTGTTGATCGGAGAAACCACGGAAAACTACCGATCAGAGCCGCCGGCCGCTAGAATTCTCCTCTAGACTGCGACTGTATTCGACCTAGGTGAAAAGCTAGTGTCGAAAATCCTGCCGCCGTCAGGAATGAACCTAGGACCTCCCGGTCAGAGGCGCTGCAGTGACATCAGTTGATACACTGAGCTACCGCTCTCGGTCGGCAAACTATCCCAGCCAGAACAAGTATCATGATAGATCAGGTTACTGGCAGGTTGCTTTTTGTGAGAAGCATCATGGATGAGGACTAATTTAAAAAGTTATAGAAATATTAAATTTACTTCGAGTATAGCAGAGATTTCCTAACGGTTCTCTGTGTAGGATTGATCATTATGTCATTAATCCAAGTCAATACAAAAATTATTGGATGAAATCAATGTGATATCAGTGCCTTGTGAAAACAGGTGGGATAGGAACCCTATAAAGGATTTGTAGTAATTTTTGAAGGAAAAATTGAAGACATTCGAAAATACTATTGGGAGTTGCTAGTTAACCAAAATGTGACATAATGATGAAAATCAATATGTAAATAAAAGGGAAAATTTGTGTGTGTGTGTGTGTGGGTGTGTGTCGTACATAGACGCAAAAACTACCCGACCGATTTTGCTGCAATTTTTACACTTTGTTCTTATTAGTATCTGGAATGTTTAAAGAACGGTTTGAATTACATCGGACACGTGGGGGAGTGTGTATTGCAAAGTTAATCGATGACGTGGGCTCTACGTCATTCCCAGAGAACCATGCTTGCTTGAAGTGTATTCTATGGATATCTTTTTTAACTATACTCCACGCTTCGACTAATAACATCGAAAAACATTGAAGTTGCGATCTAAAAAGCAGGACGTCTGAACCAAATGCAGGCGGTGCACAATATTGTGCTAATATTTTATTTTTAAAGTTTTATCTGATACAATAAAGTGTAGTTCATACGTTGTTAATGTGTAGTTAATACATAGTTAAAGTGTACTTAATACGTAGTTCATCTTCATTTAAAAAGCTGATTTTCAACTTGAATTGTATTTATTTAATACACTGTAGTAGCAAAGCATTATCGGTTCTGCTAGTGTTGTAATAAAATGTTCATTTTTGATAGTGAGTTTGCCAAAACTTTTAGAACAGTGCTGTTTAAATGCATGCACACAACACATTAATTTGATTAACACAACACATTAATTTGTATTAAGAACCCACAAGCATAAGAAACGAGTATGCTCTTGAATCTAATTATTTTCACACTTCTGTACTATCCGAGAAAAATTCAATTGAAAATTTGAATGCATTTTTCAGAAAATATTCAAAACGTTCGGGCTTCTGGTAAAGTACATTCAAAAATCGAAATATCTTATTCAATCTCGCTGAGCCTCGAATTTGTACAAATCGATTGGGAATATCAATTTTAGAAAAAATCGTCTGTACGACTTTGGCGCTAGCGTTTACCACAGACATCGGAACGGAGGGACGGACAGACAGTTCATTCGCCATCAATTCATTTTTCGGTGTCAAACAGCCGCAGAACATTGATTCCGGCTACACATCGTGTTTGAAGAAGTAATTTACTATATAATAGAGCAGTATTTATCCACTTTTCATTACCAGATCCTGGTAATGAGAATTTTTGTTGAAAATTCGCCGATTTTGAACGCACGATTACAATATTTTCTCTTCTTACTAAGTAAGAATGATAGATTTGGTTTATTCAGTCTTTTCAGCTATTTTTTATATAAAAGACATTCTTACATACACTGTTTGCATCTATAGGTATACTCTATTAACTATTTACAAAATTAATTTTCTAGTTTTATATATTTTACAATTTTTCTTTTAAATTCTTTAATTTGTTAACAAGTTTTTATTTCTAACAGTAATTTATTATATTACTGTTTATAATTATTATATTTAAATCCTTTGTAAATTTTTTTGCCTGTATAGTTTTACTGAAATTCTTTACTAAACGTTGTGCTTGTCTTGTTTCCCTTGTTTTATCTTTCACTCTTTGAATTTTGTCCACTAAATCTCCTGTTATTTGATTTTTAATTAATTTAAAAATAAAAATTAGCGCCTTGCAATGGTTTGTCTCTTCTATTGAGGCGAGAAAGTAAAACACTGTCTTCCGGGATGGTGTTCCGAGGCATTCGCCCGTTACCTGCCGATCGGCTGAAGACGCGAGAAGTTGAGACACCGCGGGGTTGCGCGAGGCCGCAACTTCCTGCTCAGCCCCTCGAACCTTTCCTCCCTCTTCCCCTCCCTCTTCCCCTCCCTCCCCCTCCTCAACACCTCCTCCTCTTCCTTGTCCTCCCCGGGGAACGCGGGTGCAATGACGACCTTCCGCTCGCAGGAGACCCAGTCCCGCCCCGGATGCTGGACATCGGCCCAGATGCGTCAGCACGCACGAGAGGCTCCAGGAAGGGGCGTGGCGGAACACGCGAAGTGTAACAGATTTCTCAACAGATAAATCAATATGTTTTTATAAATTTCATCTTAAAGCGTGCGCTATTGGGTCATTCCAATTAGGGCACTCTCAATACTTTTCAATTTTTAGTACACGACTGGTACCCGAACTCGCTAAGCCATTCTATATTGAATAGTTACAATTGCAGCTGGCTCTTGATGTCTACTAATGCTTATGAAGAAGCGATGTAAGAAATATTCAGGAAAAAATGCATTAACATGGAAAGAATTCTACTCTACAGACGCAATGACAAAATCCAACTGGAAACCAGAAAACTATGAACACAGACATCTGATGACGCGATTCACTGTACACGGAGTTCATCACAGACTCTGGGTTCGTCACAGACTCTGCAATAAAAGAAATTATCACGAGCCACATTTTCAGTGTAAATGCAAAATGTGCGACAAGTGCTGCTCCCGCAATCACGAGATGATATGTGGAAAACGAAACCTGTGTGCACCAGGGAGTAAAATATACCGTTTTCTCGCTTACACACAATATTTGAAATTGCCTCCTGCGTGAGTATAATATATTGTCGTAGTCATGTTCACTGAATAAGGGTATGGTGCAGGAAATTCAGAAATTTACTGAGATAAAATAATTAACTGAAATAAAACAAACAAAAAGAAATAAAATTATTATAGAGTAATTTTTTCCAATAATAAAGACAAACAATTGGCGAGTTTGATCGACATTTTAGTCCATGTAAATGCAAACCTTACTCTTTTACTCTTGCACTTTTAGTACTGTCGGTTTAACCTCCGTCGGGATAGAGAATGTTAGGAATTCATTTCTTTCAGCCAATTACTACCCATTTCAATGGTCCTTGTACAATTAACGCAAGAGGTGTCTCTCCACATGATCTTATTATGACATCCGGAGTGGGGTGAAAATGGCGTGTCATGCAACTTCCCTCAATCGGATATTCTTTTACCTAATATTTACTGTTAAAAAAGTCTGTAAATATTCGTACTCATTTAGAAACAAGGATGAGTGTACCTCAGGGCCGCCCTGAATATATCCTCAAGCTCTGCTAGAATTTGAACCCGCAACCGTCAGATTCAAATGCATCCATCTCGCTCTCTCTCTTTGCGCACTGGTGGCAAAACGTGCTTTACACGTGCGACCTGGGGCGACCACTGAAATTGGTTGGTTGGTTGATTAGTGTTTCCGGGCGCGTCAACAGCTTAGGTCATTAGTTCCGTATGTGTAGTGCACGATTTTTCAACGAGAGATGGCGGTGATCTTCCTCCGCTGGATGGCGAGAGCCGGCGCCAACCTACCGTTGGCTAGTGGCGTTTCCTCCTAACCTTCCTTCTAATCTAACTCTCTCACCAGCGGGGCACCGTACCAACCGGGACAAGCTCTAAGCTCCCGACCGATCCCCCGGGATATGTGGTAATATAGTGCATGTTAGTGTAAATATGTATGTGTAAGGGGAGAGGATACGACAGGGAAGAGGAAGGACAGATCGCGCGCGGTCCGTGACCCGTTTCGTAGGGTACTGCTCCGGCATTCACCTGGTATTGAGCGGAGAAACCACGGAAATCTGCCGATCAAAGAAACCGGCCGCTAGAATTCTCCTCCAGACAGCAACTGAATCCGACGTAGCAGAAAAGCTAGTGTCGAAAATCCTGCCGCCGTCAGGACTCGAACCTAGGACTTCCCGGTCAGAGGCGCTGCAGTGACATCAGTTGATGCACTGACCCACAGCACCCATTTGGAAAGAAGGATGAGTGGACCGCAGGGTCGCCCAGAATATGTCCTCAAGCTCTGTTGGGATTTGAACCTGGGTCCGTCAGCTTAAATGCATCCTTCTTGCTATCTCTCTTTGCGCACTGGTCATCGCCCTCCTCGGGTGGCAAAACTTGAGTTGCGCGTGCGGCCGGGAGCATCCACTGTAATTGGTTGGTTGGTTGATTAGTGATACCGGGAGCGTCAACAGCTTAGGTCATTAGTTCCGTAAGTGTAGTGCATGATTTTTCAGAGAGAGATGGCAGTGATCTTCCTCCGCTGGATGGCGAGAGCCTGCGCCAACCTACCGTCGGCTAGCGGCGTTTCCTCCTAACCTTCCTCCTAATCTAACTCTCCCACCAGCGGTGCACCGTCCCAACCGGGACAAGCTCTAAGCTCCCGACCGATCCCCCGGGATATGTGGTAATATAGTGCATGTTAGTGTAAATATGTATGTGTAAGGGGAGAGGATACGACAGGGAAGAGGAAGGACAGATCGCGCGCGGTCCGTGGCCCGTTTCGTAGGGTACTGCTCCGGCATTCACCTGGTATTGATCGGAGAAACCACGGAAATCTGCCGATCAAAGCAACCGGCCGCTAGAATTCTCCTTCAGACAGCAACTGAATTCGACGTAGCAGAAAAGCTAGTGTCGAAAATCCTGCCGCCGTCAGGACTCGAACCTAGGACTTCCCGGTCAGAGGCGCTGCAGTGACATCAGTTGATGCACTGAGCCACGGCACTCATTTGGAAAGAAGGATGAGTGTACCTCAAGGCCGTCCTGAATATGTCCTCAAGCTCTGCTGTTATTAGAACCCGGGTCAGTCAGCTTAAATGCGTCCTTCTTGCTATCTCTCTTTGCGCACTGGTCATCGCCCTCCTCGGGTGGCAAAACGTGCGCTGCGCGTGCGCCCGGGGGCGTCCACTGTAATCACACACGCGTGTGTCCTCGAGCGGCGGCTCTTCGCCTCGCACGCGTGCCCTGCTCAGGCCGCGTGCGCACGCGAGCCCTTCGTTTGGGAGGGCGCGCGCCTTATCGGCGGCCAGGCATGGGGGAGGGAGGAGGGGAAACGGAGGGGAGGGAGGGGAAGGAGAGGGGAAGATAGGTGGGCGGACCGCCCTCGCCGCCCCGTATGAACACGCCTCTTGGCCCGCGAGTGAGACGCGCACGGAGATCTGCAGAGTCTTTAAGAAATATAAAATAATATTAGTAAAATATAAAATAAATATAAATAAGTATAAAATATAAAATAATAATATTAGAAAAAGGAACGAGACACGTATACTCGTTTTTTTAGTATGGCATCTGTGAGTTAGTATCTCTCTCCAAGATGGGATTTGGCACGACCTTTTGCGTCTTTCTTGATCCTGCCGCATGATTGTCGCTTGATCGCTACCATATCAAGTAGTGCTGCAGATCAAGCGACTCTAGCGACAGGACTGAGAATGACGCAAAAGGTTTTGCCGAATCCCATCTTGGAGATACAACCCACAGATGCCACGTTAGTAAAACCCAAGTATTGATTGATTGATTTACTGATAATTTCGTGTTTCCAGGCGTGTCAACTGCTACGGTCACTAGTCCCGTAAAGGTGATGCACGTTTTACCACGGAACGTGGCGGTGTTCTTCAACCGCTCAATGGTTTGGTTGATTGATTATTTAGTGGTTGAGGACGCGCCATACCGCTGTGGTCATCAGTCCCGTAAGTGGTTCCAGTAAGTGGACCGGTAGCGGTAGCTCAGTGCATCAACTGATGTCACTGCAGCGCCTCTAACCGGGAGGTCCTAGGTTCCAGTCCTCACGGCGGCAGGATTTTCGACACTAGCTCTTCAGCTAGGTCGAATTCAGCTGCTGTCTGGAGGAGAATTCTAGCGGCCGGCTGCTCTGATCGGTAGTTTTCCGCGGTTTCTCCGATCAACACCAGGCGAATGCCGGAGCAGTACCCTACCAAACGGGCCACGGACCGCGCGCGATCTGTCCTTCCTCTTCCTTGTCCCATCCTCTCCCCTTACACACACACTTACACTAACATGCACTACACTACCACATATTCCGGGAGACCGGTCGGGAGCTTAGAGCTTGTCCCGACTGGGGCGGTGCCCCGTTGGTGGGAGAGTCCTGGTTTGGGGGGAAACCCCACTAGCCGACGGTAGGTCGGCGCCGGATCTCGCCATCCACCGCCATCTCCCAAAGAAACATGCACTACACTAACGGGACTAATGACCACAGTAGTTGACGCGCCCGGAAGCACGAAAAAATCAATCAATCAAATCCAGTAAGTGGTCAAGACGTGTTTTGTCTGGAGATGTGGTGGTTATCTTCCCCCGTTGGATGGTGAGAAGCGGCGCCGGCCAACCCCTCGGCTGAGTTTTCCCCAACTAGGTATCTCCCACCAACTGGGCACCGCTCCAGTCGGGACAAGCTCTAAGCTCTTGACTGGTCTTCCGACATGTGTAGCAGTGTAACTGTGTGTATGATCTACAACAATGAAGAGGAAGGAAAGATCGTGCGTGGTCCGTGGCCCGTTTGTTAAAGTATTTCTCGGCATTAAGCTGATATCGGTAGGAGAAATGACGGAAAACAACCGATTAGAGCAGCTGACCTTTAAAATTCTTCTCCAGTCAGTAGCTGAATTTGATTTTTTTATAAAGGTACGTACTTAGAGTTGAAAATTCTGCCATCATCGGGACTCGGAAAACTAGGAATGGGCCACGTGGGAGTGTCGTGCTAGTCCACAGTAGTATTGCTATGTCATTTAGTTATTCACGTTGGCATTAAATTTATCGGCGAACACTACACTAATAACACTTGAAAATAACAAATTATTTTTTATTACTTAAATCTTTCGAATTTAAGCCAGAGAGTTCATGCAAAGCTACCTGGTAAATGAAGACGATATTTTATATTTGTGTTGGAATAGTTTGAAGTTCGCCAGTATGTTCATGTTGAGTAGTTTTTTGTAATTTAAATGTTTCTTTTTTAAATAAATCATTTTTTGTAAGACGCGTAAATAGAGTGTTTGTAAGACGTGTAAAGGAGCGTGGTGTATGTATTATCGTGACAACGGCCATAAAGAATCCCTAATATTCACATGGGTATTATGTATGTTGTAATGTCTTTTATTTCTATTTCATAAAAATGAATATACTAGTAGTCGAAAACTCTAGTAATGGCATTTCAATAATGAAAAGTATGTGAAATATTTTTACTTAAAAATTAAAATAAGGCACGTTGTAAAATCAAGTTCATCAACCAAATATTCTTGATCAATTGCGATACCGGGCTGGTTCATCTTACCAAGCCGGTTCTTGTCAGCCAGAAAACGCTACATACATCTTGGCATTTAACCTGCACCTTCACATTAGAGTAGATTGATCGTCGAAGAAACCAGTCTGCAATTCAGTCAATCGATAACATACTTCGTAATCAGATCCCTAATAGAGGTTATTACCTTCATGAAGCAGCCGAGCTACATACGATCTATTTCAAGGTTCATAAACTCTAATTATGTAAGGGATTGAAGGTAGTAGGAAGGCCACAGAATGCATTAAAAGCGTGACTTTCATCATTCACACAGGTGTGAAAGCATTATCCCGGGGCGGTAGAATTGGGAGACTGACAAACTGAGCTACTAACACGCATTTCTATAGTATGTGCCAAACACTTGTGAGTACATCCAACAAAACATACACAATGCAAGGTATCCCAATTTTAAAAGGAGAATAAAAAAGGTAGAGTAAGGAGTAATCTACGCGGCATTACAGAGATTATATTTCCCGCTTTTCGATAATTGCACTGGGCCTTTCATTTCACGTTTTCAAACACACTATTGTATAAAATGTGTTCAGCTATCCAAATAAATTAATGAATTACCGTTGAACTTGATGAAATATCTGTTATTACTGTCAGTTATCGAAATGTTAATACCGTACGAAAGACTACCACACTAACGAAATTGTCACCGAAAACAATAAACCGGCACCTCCAGAACGGCAACGACTGAAGTCGGGACAAGCTCTAACCTACAACTGTTATCCTAAAACAAGTGGTGGTACAGTGCGTGTAAGTATACTAGTATGAAAGGGAAGATAAATGAAGAAGCAAGAGGAAGGGAAGATCGCGTATGGTCTGCGACCTTTCTATTAGGTTCTTACTCCAGTATTCGCCGTTGGTCGGTATTCACATGGTGTTGATAACAAGGACGACTACCCATCAGAGCAGCTGACCGCTAGAATTGTCATCCAGACAGCGGCTGAATTCGACACAGCTATTCAACAACAGTCGAAAATCCTACCACTGTCGAGGCTCAAACCTTAATATCCTCCGAGTTATAAACCGGGAGCGGTAGCTCAGTGCATCAACTCATGTCACTGCAGTGCCTCTGTCCGGAAAGTGCCAGTTTCGAGTCTCGACGGTGGCATGATTTTCGACACTACCTTATTAGCTAGGTCGTATTCAGTCGCTGTCTGGAGGAGAATTGTATCAGCTGGCTGCTCTGATGAGAAATTTTCCGTGGTTTCTCCGATCATCACTAGGCGAATGCCGGAGCAGTACTCTAACAAACGGGCCACCGAACTCGCGCGATCTTTGGTCCCTCTTCCTTGTCGTGTTCTCACCCCTTTACGCTCACATGCACTATTCTACCAGACATGTCGGGAGACCGGTCGGGGCCTTAGAGCTTGTCCCGGCTTTGGCGGTGCCCCCTGTTGGGAGAAACCTGGTTAGGAAAAACCCCGCTAGTCGACAGTAGGTCGGCACCGGATCTCATCATCCAGTGGGGGGAAGAACACCGCCACCTCTCTAGCAAAAAGGCATGCACTATCTTTACGTGACAAATGACAATAGTAGTTGACGTACCCGGAATCATCAATCAATCAATCAATCAATCAATCAATGCTGGTTACAATCGATTCAGAGATTGCATGACCCTCTCTGAGATAAACTGAGAGTGTCAAATACCATAGTGCGTTAAATTTAAATTTAAGTATTGGTGTTGACCGGAGAAACCATGGAAAACTACCGATCAGAGCAGCCAGTCGCTAGAATTGACTTTCAGACAGCGACCAAAGGGTTTAGCTCCAAGATGCAAGGTTATAAAAGTGCGTGACATCCAAAAAGTTTGAAAAACCAGCAACGTTTTTTTTCTTCAGGAGACACTTCACCCCTCAAGAAGAACCAAATCGAACGATCCAAACTCTCGCGCCCTTTCCCCTCTCTAGGCAATGACGGGTTGTGAAACCCATGATTTGTAGGCAATTGCACAGGCGGGGAACGCGATGACAGCGGGAGGGCCTGTGTTACTGGGCGAGGGCACTGAAACAGTTCTTCACCCCCTCCCACCCTCCCTAACACCCCGCCCTCTCCCACACTGCGTCACGCGTTCATTTCAACTGCCCAGGAATAATTCATCGCAATTGTACGGTTCGGATGGGAACGAAGGCTTTTTTCGCTGGTGGCAGTTGTTAGAATAAACGTTTCATTCCGTCATTTGACCTCGTCGCGTACGCCATCTGGGACGTTGCGTGGGAGGCACTTGAAAAAGTAATATGTTCCCAGCTTACGAAGCGGTTCGTATTCGATGTGAAATGGACGTTCTCAGAAACGAGGCGTACGTCTGTATGAGGTGAGAGACATTATCAGCGTGGCCAACTTGGGTCGTGGGACAGATGTCACTCCACGATACAAGGGCTAGGAGTTGTAATTTAGCGGATGAATTTTCGTCTTTTCAACGAAACAGATTTATCGGTTACTCTACAAAATTGCTTCTTGAGAGAAACGTAGCAGTAATGGTTAAATATCAACGCGGTTAGAGAAGTAATGGAATGATGTACTGTTAATAAAGTATAAGAAAACATATGTTCCCAAGAAATTCATAAGTAAAATAATGTGCCCAAAATAGCAACTTAAAGCTACAATTAAAATATAATCTAATATTCCCACTAATGTTAAATATTTTGTCTCTCTGTCTCTCCGTCTCTCTCTGTCTCTGTATCTCTCTTGTCTCTGTATCTCTCTGGTCTCTGTCTCTCTCTTGTCCCTGTCTCTGCCTCTCTTGTCTCTGTCTCTCTCTCTCTCTCTTGTATCTTTCTGTCTACCTGTCTGTCTGTCTCTCTGTCTCTGTCTCTGTCTCTCTCTCTCTCTCTCTCTCTCTCTCTCTCTCT
Source organism: Teleogryllus occipitalis (assembly GCA_011170035.1). Lineage (NCBI taxonomy): Eukaryota > Metazoa > Arthropoda > Insecta > Orthoptera > Gryllidae > Teleogryllus > Teleogryllus occipitalis. Next base: position 71,095 of record BLKR01005031.1, read on the forward strand.
CATCCCTTTAGTTCCATGTACTTTCTTATTGTCCTGTTCTGCTGGGGAACTGCAACATGGGTCGTACAAACTCTTAGTTGTTTTTTTGCTTGTTATTTAAGCTCGCATCAACATCTAGGTCAGTAGCGGCCACTATTGGAGTAAACGGTATGGTAATTGGGAGGATGAAACGATATGGTGATGATAAGGGGTGACAGGACGAACACAAACACAACCATGCCCGAGGCGGGACACGAACCCTGGACCCTTCGGTCCGAGATCGCTACGACACTACTGTCTTATTGCTCGGCAAACTGTTAGGTTTGTAGTGCTATTCATGATAGAGTATGTAAATTGTTTGGTGAAACGCGTTGATGGTAAGTTTTCACTTCTTTCCTTTGCTTCCTACACATTTCTTACATAATACTTCTGTAACAAGAAGATAAGTGTAGCTTAAACGCAGTTGTTTGCCAAAGTTCGATTATTTCCGGTAAGAATGCTTACTGTGTCTAATGTGAGGATGTAGGTAAAAGGAAATTGATAATTTAATATGTTTAGATTAAACACTTTCTTTAGCTGCCAATTTTGACGTAAAAGCTGATTGAGTTGCAATTCTTGTGAAGATAATTTCATTGCGTTTGTAAAATATAGATTTGTTTGCACACGTATTCTTCTGCTCTACTTTTTTAATGAATTGTATTTTCCATCAAATTATGATTTTGTAACTGCGTTATACAATTAATTGCTGGTATAATGAACATAATTATTAATAACATAATTATTAATACAGAATTAATAGTATAAACAAAGCTGAAATAAAAAACAGAGCGGAAAAAACTAATTCTGTACATCTTATTTTATAATAACCTAAAGGAAGATTTAACTATACTAATCTATTGTTAGAAATTAACAACATTAACTACTACATTTGAATATTTCCTTACATTCACGGCACAAATGATTCAGGGATGAGTAATTAGTTTTATGGAACGAACACTTTTACATTGTCTCAAAGAAAGAGATTTAAGAACAGTTTTTTATGAGCAAAACAGTTCGTCACAATACTGAAGGACTCGAATATTTTAATGGGTAATACTCAGTGACTTAGCTCATCCCCTTCCAAACTATTAATTTCATAATACTCACAAACAAAAGCACCCTGAAAAATAATCAAAAGGTTCAATAGCTGCTAATAAACCAAACTTACAGAGAAATTATTGTAACTTTTGTCTTTTGAAACATGTACAAGAATTTAAACAGAATATTGTTAATAATACAAAGTCGACGACCGATTGTAAATAAATCAATTCAAATGTAAACTTTATTTGCAATCCTGCTTTAAAAACGACCTTCTTCGTTACAAGGTATCTTGAGCCCCGTTGAGAAGGACGTTAAAAAGATAAAAAAGATAAAAATAATTAAAACTATTCATTTCATAAGGCGGGAGGTGTAAAAATGACCTAATGTCATCCGCCACGTTACGAAAACCCAAGTATAAATATTCGTAACTTCACAATAAGATTGTTTCCAAAAATTAACTTTGATTCTCTTATAAATGCTGTTATACAAATTCTGTATAAATGCTCTAAATAATACTGTTATACAGAAAATAAAGTATCTAACTCGCCTGTAATGTTGCTTTATTGCATTCATACAAGTTTGAAAACGGGTTCTAATGTAATAAAATTTGACATTATAAAGTGGTTGAGTACCACTCGATTACAAAATAACTACAACGAGAAAAAAAACTTTCAAACCATAATATGTCTTGTATTACGTATGTGTTATACGAACTTTGTATTCTGCACCAAACGCAATGTATCAATCCTCATTACACTACTACAAACGAAAAAAACATTTTAACCCTGATATGTTTTGTACTACGTATACGTTACACACGCACATTCCGCACACTGCCCCAAAGATAATTTATTATTCCCCACTGCGTGCAAGGGCGTAGTGTTAACTGCCCTTGTAACCGGAGTGACACGCTTCGTTTCCCGACTGAGGTTGAGGGAGTCCTCCCCCCAGCCTCCCCCCTTGCCTTTTGAGGCGGCGCTCCGGGCGACAGCGCGACCGCAGATAAATGTCACCTCAGCGCTCCCTGCTCCCACGGCGCCCCCCCCCCCACGTCCCTCACCCCAAACGACACTCACGAGCGCGCCCGGCTGCGGTGGCTCGGCGCAACAATTGATGCCACTGCTTTGCCTGAGCGGTCCTAGGGTTAGAATCCGCACGGTGGCAGGATGTTTAGTTTAGTTTAGTTAATGCCTTATTTTACGTGTCGAGACTCGGGCCATCAGGCCCGCTCTTCCGTCTAACCACGCAAATTTCGCTACGCTCCTTTCACCACCTAGCGGAGAAAGGAGGTATTATCTTGGGCGACGAAACTGGCGGATCTCAATTTTGCTCAGAGGCTTCTTTTAGGCTTGAGGATCTTTTACATGCAGTAAATCTACTACATGGGACAGCATGCTTTACTTCCCATCCGAAAGAAGGCATACGAGGGATTTTTTCGCCCTTAAAAATCCACGTCTTCGGGTTTGAACCCGCAAACTCGGCTACAACAGTCCGGTACGCTGACCGTTATACCACCGAATCCGCAACACCCGTTTGACAGCTAGGTCGAATTCAGTCGTTGTAGAGGAGATTTCTAGCGGCTGGCTTCTCCGATCTCTAGTTTTCCGTGGTTTCTCCGATTAACACCAGGTGAATCACCGCCTTAGATGGCTCAGTTGATGTGGTGGCTTCCATTAATGTCACTGCGGTGCCTTTGACCAAGAGGACCTAGGGTTCGAGTCTCGACAGTGGCAGGGTTTTCGACACTACTTACACAGCTAGGTTGAATTCAGCCACTTTCTGGAGGAGTATTCAAGCGATAGGCTAATCTTATCGATATTTTTCCGTGGTTTCTCCGATTAACACCAGGTGAATGACGGACCAGTATCCTAACAAAAGGGCCACGGACTGCGCGCAATCTTTCCTTCATCTTCCTTGTCCTACACTCAGCCCTTACTTACACACACTCACACCAACATGCCCTACACTCCTACACATGACCAGCTGAGACCACTCGATTGTTTGTCTCGATTGAGGCTGTACGAACTGGTCGACGGAGGTACCTGAAATATGGAGGAACTTCGACAATAAAAACTTTAGGTAATTGTACGCAATGTGCATCTATACGCTCTATTTCGAATGGATGTATCGGATTAGGAACCTCAGGGCATCAATTGATATCATTGAAGGGCCTCTTCCCAGGAGGTTCTAGCAGGTTCTTTGTCTCCCGACGGTGGCATTGATTTTCAGTACTAGCTAGATATCTAGGTCGAGTACAACCGCCGTCTCGAGAACTCTAGTGGCCGGCTGCTCTGATCGGTAGTTTTCCGAGATTTCCCCAATCAACACCCGGCGAAAGCCGGAGCAGTATCCTAACAAACGGGCCACGGACTACGCGCGATCTATCTATCTTCTTCCTTATCTTTTCTTCACCCCTTACTCTCCTCCTACTTACCCCCTACTTCACCAGAACTCTCTTACACTCGCTTGTTGCGTAAAAACGCGAAGTGATGTGTAGCTCAGTGCTGGATCTTACCATCCAGCCAAGAAAGTTCACCCTTACCTCTTGCAATAAAACATGCACTCCACATACGGGACTAATGACCTTAGCCGTTGACGCGCCCGGAAACACCAATTAATCAAAGTGATGTCACCAAACAGCTTAAAGAGCTTGCAAGATCCCGGCTTCAGAAGCCTACGACTTCAAAATACCCAAAGAGTTTAGCCCGGAAACAAATATGCAGTGACTCAACGTCCACTTTGCAAGGTTGGTTTCTAGTTTGCTTTTATATGCCATTCCGAACGCGTCTCCGCCCGTCCTGGCCTCCCCTTCAGAGACCCGTAGCTCCACCCGCAATGCGGTGGTGCTACGTGTAGGTCTCTAACAATGTGTAGGTCGCGAAATCCCCTCCCCAATCGCCTGAGAAATCGCATTCGAACGCCTAATCGAACTACTCATGAGTCGGCTCAGCACAGCGCATCAGGATGTAAGGTTGGTATTCCACCTATAAGATAACATTTTTCCCTGGAAAATGAGAGAATCCCCCGAAGTTCTTTCTACTTATGTTTTTGAGTTACATAGTAAATTTAACACATAATTTTATAAATTACTGTATTTCACCGATGTATTAAAGTTTGTCATACATCTACCGCAATATAAAATAATATTAAACTGCTTAACGTTTTGCTCAAATAAAATTTTAAATTTAAAGCAATTTCAAATAGATTGGAATGGTTGAATAATATTAAACCTAATCTTACTTTCCAAGATTAGATTCATATATGCCGTCCCGGTATATAGGGCCGCATATCCTTACTCGTCTATGATAGTGGAGTGCGTGTAAGTGTGTGCGTAAATAGTGTAAATAAGGGGTGAGAACAGTCCAAGGAAGAGGTAGGAAAGATCGCGCGCGGTCTGTGGCCCGTTTGGTAGGCTACTGCTCCGGCATTCGCCTGGTGTTGATCGGAGAAACCACGGAAAACTACCGATCAGAGCAGCCGGCCGCTATAATTCTCTTCCAGACAGCGGCTGAATTCGACCTAGCTGAAAAGCTAGTGTCGAACATCCTCTCGCCGTCGGGACTCGAAACCTAGTTTTTATGCTGCAATTTTGAACCCTTCTCCGTTGGCTCTGCCCTCCCCTTATAATCCTGTACCTCTTCTCGCAAAATGAGGGTAGTGTTGCGTGAGGGACGCTAAATCTTCCACCCCAATCATCTGTGAAATCACGTTGAAGCGCCTTGTAGAACACTGTGTCGACTCATGTGTCGGTACAGTGAGACTGTAATATTGATATTCGACCAATAAGATGTCATTTTTGCCCGGAATATGAAATAATCCCCCAAAGCCCTTTCTACTTAAGAACGCGTTCAGTTTGGTAGTAATAGTGAATATTCTGACTATGAATAATACAAACGTTAAAGTATATTTTAAATCACGTATGGATGTAATTACATTATAAATTGTATGTGGTGTATTCATTGTCACTAGTGATGAATTCAAAAGTAACTAGTTTTCAGTGAAAAAATGGTTCCAAAATTGTATGGCCTTTTATTCGTCATAAACGTTATAAATTGTAGTTGAAAGTATATATTTCGCCTAAAGATAATTTAAAATTTATAAGTTATACACATTTAAAATCGATGAATGTATTTATATGGAATTTTATAATATTATACGTGGTTTATTGAGCTTAGATAAAGAACAATGTAATCGTAAGTAGTAGTTCCGAGTGAAAAAAAAAGATTTCAAAAATTTTATAGCCCTCGATCCGTCGAGAGGCTTCTGTATTCCACTGCGAGGCTTCCACAAAGAAGACATCCACCATAAAAAACTTGATGCATCTCCTTCCCCAGCACACTGAACATTTGTTATTCCTGCGGACGTATCGCCGCGCATCTTGCCTCGAAAACAATTTCGCGTCGGCGGCGTCGACAGGGAGGGGAGTCGCATCCATCACACACGTAACAAGTGCCGCACGGGGCACGCCACTTCGATGACGAATCGGCGAGCGTTTGGGAGCCCACTGCAATGGCGGAGATGTCGACGTTCTCTCTGACGGGAAGGCATCATAAAACCTCGACGAGGGAGATCGAATCGCAGCTCGTTCGATTAGCCTGCTTCCCCGCCGCCCCCACCGCCGCCGCCGCCCCCGCCACCCCCGCCGCCCTCCACCACCCTCTGCCGCCCCCGTCGCCGCCCTTCACCGCCCTCGCCCTTCTTTGAGTGAGCAGCCTCCGGCCGTCATATGTGGCGTAGCGTGAAAGGCCAAATCTCCCCTCTCGATAAACCGCATGTCGCGCCCCTGACGGCCGATTGAGGGACTTAGAGGGGCTCTCGGATAAAAAAGAAAACGGCTCGAGGCGTTGCCTGTGAAATCAGCCGTATTCTGTGGAAGTCACTTGTACAGTCTTTCTGGAGCTTTTCATATACCTGTATGTGATTTTTATGAGAGACAATGAATCACCAGAGGGCACATAGAAAAGATGTTTTGCATATTAACAAATATTTTAATCCATATTATTAATGTACATTTATTATTTCGTTCTGTCTTTAGTATTAAATGTCACATTCAGTACAGAGAAGACTAAAAAGGATGTGTAGAGAAACAAAGAACTTGGGCAAGCCCGAACAAAAACTGAAAGTCCTCGTGTCAAATAGCTCTTTTAAACATGTGAATGTCCAACATTCTAAAAGAATGTTTTGCACTTGGATCTGCAACGCGGCAAAACAAACGTAACAAAGAAGTAGAAACATTAAATCTTACATATCGAAAAAAGAGTCAGTGAAGTCAACACAAATGTACCAAAATGAAGAAAGCAAGAGACAAAGACTGATTTTCTTTAAATAAAACAATTTGTACAAGGAAAAAAATGCACATATCAAAATCACAAACTTATTACAACTATTCTTATCAGGGCTAAAACGTTTGCAATTATGAACATAATTATTGACCGGAATCGACATAAAACAAATGTCTGTGCCAAACTTTATTTTCAGAAAAATTTTGTAATGTAGATTTCACACACATTTAGCGTGCGCCTTTTACATTTTAGAGTAATATTTCAATAATCGAAGTATATATTTCATATATTTTTGTATTAACATGAGTTCACAAGCTTTTATTTTTTACAAATGTCAATTACTTTAGTTAAATATTATGTATTAAACAACATAACAAAATAGAGAATTTTAGAACATAAAATGGTCAATTATTCGTTCCACAAAAATACACTATTAATACTTTCAATAAAATTGCAAATTGCTGAGTTTTCAAATGTCTACGAATTGGGAAAATAAATCCAACATTTGTAATAAACTTTCAAATGTTACTTCAGTAAATTGATTGTTATGAACGACTTAATGAAAAATATTTGAAAAACATTACCTAACGTTTATTTTTAAGTACGAACAATGTAATAAATGCCGTTATAATGTTTATTTTTGGGGTAATAAACAAATATTACAGGAGTTTGTTAGCCTTTCCTTCCTCACCCTCAAACAACACTTTAATCAACACATTACGCCACACATCCCACCGTTTAAAAACACATTAAAAACGCGCGTTCACATAATAACCTACATCGCTGAGCACCACGTATCCTCAACTCACTCTCTTTCTCTCCCGTGACGTTCACAGGCGGGCGGGCTTTTCCCTCGTGAGCTGTCAAGCGCGGTTTGGGCCGCGCAAAACCACACGTCGAGTCCCGCATAAAACGCCCCTGCGCCAGCCACGGCCGGGGGCGGGGGCGGGGGCGATGCTGAAGCAACAGGCCGTCCCGTCCGGCGAAAAAAAAGGGGAAGGCGACGGAGTATGGGATGAGTGACGTAGGGGAAAGAGCGTCGAAACTCGGCCGGGTGGCCGCTCGCCGGTCGGCGAACATATGCGGAGGGGAGGGGAGGGGCCGACCCTCGGCCTTTTTTCTCGGTCGTTTTGCGATGCGCGTGTGTTACTCACGGGGTGCTTGGGGGTGAGGTCTCCATTAGGGGGCCGCTTCTTTTTTTTATTTGAATCGCCCTCGAATGTCCGGTGAATAAATAAATTTGCTCGTTATCACTGTGTAAACCATTTATTTCGTAGTTCGTGACGGCATAAACGTGATTTGATGATATAGAATGAAGTTGGTAGGAGATAAAAAACTCAGCTATTCCGTTCTGTGAATGCTATATCACTGCTATTTTACTACTAATTCAATTCACATGTTCATAAATATTTCCATTTTTACGTCTTTTTACGTTTTAAAACAAAAGAGAGGTGTTTTTTTTAGCAATATTTGTATTCTATACTTGTCTAGTTTTCCTTTCCAAAGGGATAAATGATAAATGATGCATTAAAGTCCAGAGTAATACTAATTAATGTCTGAAAAAATCTCTCTTTTTCGGAAGAACCGTATACCACGTGAACGGAGAGCAGTGTTTTAAGATGAACGTGTATTCAGCTATTTTTGAATTTTGAACGCTATTATCCGAGTACTTGAATATAAATGCACATTCGAAATGTTGATGTTTTTTGAACGTCCAGTTGTGTAGGATAATTAATATTAGTTGGATTCAGTGTTCCATATTGTTGTAAGTGGAACTGACTTCTACTTCCTCGACGTTCATTTAAAACATTTAATACTGCAAATTCCGAAATACGAAAATCTTAGTTTCAATCGTCAAGATGCAAAAATATCAGAAAAAAAACGAAGAAAAACATTTTTAATTCCGAAAACAAATATCTTAACTTTAATACTTCATAATTGGTTTCATTGAAATAAACTTACTTGTGACACGAAGCGTTAAAAGAAAAATGAGAAAACAATAGTTTTCTTTCGTACGGTAGCATTGCTTAAGTTACTGATTTACAGGCTTACTGTTACACTTTTGCGTAAATATTTTAAAAACATTTAAGAGATGTATAAATATTTTGTAAAAGTTGTTTTCAAAACAAAACAAAGAAAGGGCATTCATCGATGCCGCAAGTATTGAGTATGAGAATACATTCTTATTATCGGGAATGATAAATTGGGTATTTATTAACATCTTTGAATATTTTCGCCCCAAGCATGGGAATTGAACTAGGCATGGGGGACACCGGTAGCTAGCCGGTAAATTCGGATTACCGACTCAATAACGCCAAAAACATATATACAAATAGTTTTGCCACATATCTTTTCTATATTGTAATCATGAAGGATGCCTAGGTTTTTCACACAATAGAGAGCCAAACGAGACGATACAGAGTAGTGATAGAAGAAAATGGCCAATACCAGAGGTGAAAGATGAGAAAAAATTTAATTGTAGAGCGTCCACAAACACTATTATTCCATCACAAGGTACACATAGAAGAGACAAGATTCGACATGTGGCCGCAAATGTTGATTGTAATGAGCCTAATCACACAGATTTAACATACATACGCGTGTTACTTAATGATAAAAAAGGACAATGATTCAGAAGGGCTTTTGGTTATACGAAATAGAAATACACAAAGTTCTTTCACATATACATTACATTACCTCCATTGTTCCACGATATCTAAAATTAATTATCTTTCTTTGATATTTGTAAATTCTCTCTTTTTGTGCATCTTTTTCTGCTAACTTACGGAGCATTTTCTGCTCTTTTCCTTGAAATATGTTTTACTGTTCATTTTCAAACTTTCGATCCTGGGGTTTTCTTTTCGTCATGTCTGCACTCTATTTTATTCCTACCTGCTCTTTGTCCTTTCCTCTGTTCCTCCCCAAGACTTTCCTCCCCGAACTTCTTTCTTTTCGCTATTTCTTCTCCCTCTCTTCCTCTCTCTCTTCCTCAAGGCTCTTCCTCCCTCTCCAAGCTTCCTCACTCTCTTTAATTAAATTTTCTGTTGATATTTGCCGTCTTTCGTTTATCTTAACCATTCACTTCCTATTTCTTTCTCTGCCTATCATTCCTCCTCTTCTTCCTTTCCGTCTGTCCTTCTGTCTCCCCCTCCCTTTTCACATCTGCCCCTCTTTTCCAAAACTACATCTCTTTTCTTCGAACTCAGTCGCTTCTCCATTTCTTCGTCCCTTTCTTCAGATTTCTCTTCTCTGACACACTCACTCTTCTTTTAACATCCCCCGCTTTCCCTTTCTATATCATTTGGTTTTATTTTCCTTCTCTCTCTCTCTCTCTCTCTCTCTCTCTCTCTCTCTCTCTCACACACACACACACACACACACACACACACACACACACACTCACACACACACACACTTTCTCTCCATCTCTTCAATTGCTTTCTCTGTCCCTTTCTGTCCATCGCTCCCAAATCTCTTTCTCTCATTCCTATCTCTCCCACCCTCATTACTTCCAGTTTCTTCTTTTTCTTCCTCTTACTTTTCACACATTCTCCTATTCTTTTTTCTCACACTCTAATACAATTTCTTCATTATCAAATATATTCTTCCCATCTATCCCCCTCAATCGCTGTGTATTACCATTCCTTCTTCTTCCTCCTCATTCCGCTCTCTCCCTATTTCCCATCTCTCCCCTTCGTTGAAAAAATAATGAACAAATCTCATCAACTTAGTTAACCTCGTCAGCTTAGTTGGAATGAATGCGTTTGTATGAAAAAGAGAACTATTAGATTGAACTAATTCTTGATTAAGTGAATTGTGTGGATGTAGTTATGTAGTAAATACTCACGTTGCTGCAGCAAAGTGAATACCTTTTTGAACTGATTTTCAATATCTCCCTTGGATGCGCATACAGGAATTTGTTTGCTCCCAAGTAATGATCCCTCTATTTTCCTTCCCCTTCTCTCGCTCTCCCTCTATCTCCTCCTCTCTCTCTCTCACCCTCTCCTTCCCTTCTCATTTCCTTTCCCTCCCTCTCCCTCCCTCTCTCCTACCCTCTCCCACCCTCTTCCTCTCACCCTCTCCTTCCCTCTTTTTCTTTTCTCCCTCTCTCTCCATTCGTCTCCCTTCTCTCCCTTTCCTTTCCCCTCCCCTTTTCTCACTCGCCCTCTCCCTACCTCCCACTGTCTCTTCCTCCCCCTAACTCTCCCTGTCCCTCTCCCTTCTTCTTTGCCCCTCCCTCGTTCTCCTTCTTTGCCATTCCTCCCTCTCTCCTCTCCTCATCCCTCCCTCTTCCCTCTCCCATATCCTCCCTCTGTCCCTCTTTCTCCCTTCTTCCCTCCCATCCCTCCCTCTCTCCAATCCCTCCATATCTCCCATCCCTCCCTCTGTACCATACCTCCCCCTCTCCCATCCCTCCCCCTCTCCCATCCCTCCCCCTCTCCCATCCCTCCCCCTCTCCCATCCATCCCCCTCTCCTTTCCTCATCAGTCCCCCTTCCCTCTCCCCTATCCTCCCTCTCTTCCTCATCCTTCCTCTTTCTCTCTTCCCCATCCCTCCCTCTCTCCATCTCTCCCCCTTCCCTCTCCTCCGTCCTCCCTCTCTCCCTCTTTCTCCCTCCCTCTCTCCCTCTTTCTCCGTCTTCTCCCTCTTCCTCCTTCTCTCCTCTATCCGTCCCTTCCCTTCCCTCTCCCCTATCCTCCTTCTCTCCCTATTTCTTCGTCGCTCCCTCTCTCTTCCTCTACCTCCCACACCCTCACCCTTCCTGCCTCCCTCTCCCTGTGGATGGTACCCCTACCCCACCGTGCCCCGGGGGCCCCCGCCCGCCGGCTTGGCAGTCATCCTATACTGCATTTACGCGCTCCCCCGGGGCTTCGGCGCGAGGGGCGCGACCCGCGAGGCGCCCGATTTCCCCGATATCTCGAAAATTTGTCGATGTAACTGTCAGCTCGAGAGAGCGGACGAGGGCTGTTCGCCGGCAGGATGCGAGGGGAGATGTCAGCCCCCGCGTGATTCCACAGCTGAGGTTTAGGAGCGCCCCCTCTGCACATATGAGCACGCGACATTCGTTATTTCAACCCGAAATTATGGGGGTGTAAAAGGTGATAAGCGACGGTTGTTTGAGGATCATCGGTTTCACTTAGAGTGCTTTACGTTCCGCCTCCTTTTCAAAAGGTTGGAGCAATTTTAGGGCATTTGGAATCGAATATGAAATCCACTTTACACAGTTAAATTTTCTTCTTTTGGCAGGTATAGAACATGAATAGAAAACGGAAGAACTGTTTTACACTGTGTTGTTTCTTGCTAGAAATTCGATAAGGAAGTACATTATTTATCTATTAGTTTCCTGCCCCATCAACTGCCATGGTCATTAGTCCATTTAGTGTAGTGAATGCATTTTGTCTGAGGTGGCGATATTCGTCCCCCACTAGACAAGTGAGATCCAGCACCAACCTGCTAGTCCGCTTGCAGGGGATGTCCCTAACCAGACATCTCCCCAAGTAGGCACCGCCCCAGCCGGGTTAACTTTTATCCCCACATGTGTGGTTGTGTAGTGCATGTAAGTGTGTGTAAGTAAATGGAGGGGATAGGGAGACAGGAAAGCTCGTGCTTTGTTGTTGGTCCGTTTGTTAGGGTGCTGCTCCGGTATTGGCCTGGCGTTGATGAGAGAAACCACGGAAAACTACCGATAATACAGCAACCGTCCGATAGAGATCTCATCCAGACAGTTACTGAATTCGACCATGCCAAATAGCTAATATCGAAAATCTGCCAGCGTCTGGACTCGAACCCTAAGACTTCCCGGTCAGAGTTGCTGCAGAAACAGCGGCTTCATTTTTGCAGACACAATACAATGAGCGACATATTCTAAAGCAATGATAATTTAATACCATTACTATTTTGCACCTTACGGAACCTTCACCGCAGCTGTAACCGTAACTTTGCCGTGTCTCTAGGTCTGTCTCCTGTCCTACAGTAGATCGCAAGCCCGGGATGGTGTATGAACCCTATTGCAGGTAGAGAGCTGTAGTAGCAATCTGTACACCTATTAGTGTGCTTACTTCCTTTATTTTGTAGGCTGCCACATTCGTACGACATTCATACAACAATCGAGCTGGTAGAGGACGGGACAGTAATACGGTGTTAACGGTGATACACGGTAGTGACAACATTCTAGCAAATATTTGACTAGAAACAAGTTAACTGACACGTATTGAAACATTATAAAAGAGAGGTAGTCAAGTTAACAAGTGTTATATCATCTAAAGGAAAATACGACGAAAATGGAAGGCGAATGCTGTGCTTGTTCAGCCCAACCAAAGAATATTCATTTTGTACAGATTACATCCTGTTTGGCAGGCTACTTTTCTGTTCCAAATGATGGACACGTTCCAATGAGTTCTGCTCAGAGGAAGTCTATCTTAAAATAATGTAGCAATGATCTCGTGAATCATTTCAAGTAACATTAGGATTTGAGGAAGATGTAGTACTTCAAAACTCCTTTCCAGAGACATTTACGTACATAGATTCTAATTTGCACAAAATTAAACTATTAATACTGCAAACTCTTGTATTAAAATCACTAGAAAACCTCATTTATTCCTGTCACTTCATATTACAGGGAAATACGTACATTTATCTGTCATTATTACCGCTAGCATTCACACTGCTGTCAGGCTCTAAAGCGGTTTCGTCATTAACGCTTCTTATTTCTGCCAGTCACCGTCTTCATTCATCAAACTTTCCTGTAATAGCCCAAAATTATTGTTGCTTAATTTCCGGGGCGCCTCTTCATTCAGATACGTTTAGATGCCATACTTTGGTAAGTTTGTGGAACTCTTGGACGTGAACAAATTGCTAATCGGTTTCTCTACACAGAAAATTTACTTCTGTAGGTGATTTTTTGCGAAGACTAAACTGCATATTCACATAAATTGGTTGAAAGTTATGGTAAGTACCAGTTGATAGATAGTCTCAAGAAATTACAAAGACAAAATTGATAAAAAAATAGATATTCGTAAGATTAAAAATAGTCATGAAATTTTGAAATGTTTATAATTAAATATTTATAAACATCATCAGTTTCTATCATACGATTTTTCTGAAACATTATTTTTCAAAACGTCATGTCTCTCATAATTTTTGTTGTGCGATTTTTGTCTTTGACAGCTATCTTTTGTTCTCTGCCATCGTCTCAATTTCAGGAATATATTAATTACTAGTTGAAATACTACCTCTAAGAATTAGAAATAAAATATTGATAAATTGATAATAATAATAGTAATAATAATTATAATAATAATAATAATAATAATAATAATAATAATAATAATAATAATAATAATAATAATAATAATAATAATAATAATAATAATAATAATAATAATAATAATAATAATAATAATTGGTATTATTATTGTTATCATATTCATTTTGGGACATTCATTATTATTATTATTATTATTATTATATTCATTTTGGGACATTGAGGAAACAATTGCACTACAAGCTATCCTGAAAGCTTATGAGCATAAGCATTCTAATTTGAATGACCAATGATTTTTAATGTATACAGCTCATCACGAAATGGTATGATGTCTTTAGTTAATAGAAATGTATATTATTAGATCATTAAGTAATTTTTTTATTCTCAATCTTACTTTCTTTGTGAACTATTTTCATGATTTGTGCGTTACTTTTGTCTTTCCTACTCGCGTGTCGTTTTATTTTATTGTGTTTTAAAGGAGAAAAATATTTCCATTTTCGATTTGTATGATTGCATTGCAACATTACAATGACATCTTGCGTTATGAATTGAATGTAAGTGATGAACAAAATTCTGGATAATAATAAAATTATTTAACTTTTATTATATTTTCCGTTAAGAACATAATACAATTATCTAAAGAATAAAATAACTTCTTTAGAATTAAATAATTATTCCGACATTACTTTCTTGTTATTTTTTATAATTAATCGATTACTTTATTCCTGCTTATTCTTGTCATTTTATAGCCAATTTTTACATTATTAGAGTTGTAAAAGCTGTATTGTGTCATCAAACATTATAGAAATACGGAATTATAGCATTGCATGACGGTTTTATGAGCACGATATTATTGTCATCCAGACATCATTCACTCACTTCACGTTTGTAATATGGAAGCCATTTGCCTTACAGCCTCACTCAAAGCTTAAAAAATTGCCAAGTTGATCCCCGAGTGATCCCTCTTTATGCATGCATTAGTCAGCTCCGCTCTACGGTACACATTAATGTACTCCCACTGCGGCGGCTGGCAGCACCAACAAGAGAATGAGCATGCCAAGTGCTTTTTAAAACTCTTCAAAATAACCCCGAACGGCGCTTGACAATCAATCTCCAACTCTGACATGATGAATCAGAGTGACTCATCTATTTCCTGCAAAATCTCATATTGAAGAGCCTTTAATGCATGCATTTTGTCATACTGGTGACAATAAAAATTATAAAAGAAGCGTACGTTGATACTTCTCAAGAACATGTAGTACTTCTCAAGTAAATTTTAACAAATGTATATATTTTAATATTTTTTTGTTACTTTCATAAAATTCAGAATTAAAAGGTAGAATGCACTAATGTAGAAAAAAATAAATTAAAACTCGAATTATAACCCGACAAGAAAGACTGAAATTTATTTTTTTAATGAATTGTGATAGTTCTGCAATGTGAATGTGGAACAGAATAGTCAATCCCGTCGACTTATCAATGTAAATAAATATGAAGTTAATAAAAGCACTGCCAAGGTTTTGTGTTTCTATAGAAAGTAGTGTTGTATGCAATTATTAATAGTTAGCATGATTGACAATGGAAATGACGTACGAAGATACACATTTCCTCAAGATTTCTCGAGCATTACCTTTATATTATCCTATCATTGATGCAACTTGAAATGAAAACATTTCATATTGTTAATCAGAATACCTAAACACATAATTAATCCGAAATCGTTTTATGAATATTGCTACAATGTCGAAGAGTTGTTTTCCAAGTCCTACGCTGCTACTTGACAATATCGGGTTTACTTCCTGCTGAAAGAAGGATTCTCAGTAGAAATTAACCTATGCTGTATTTGGTGAGAAAGACATGTATTACAAGTAACCATTGTAAGAAACAAAGGAAATAGAAGCAATAAATAAGAAAGGAGTACTACTGTAAAATTGTAGAGAAGGAATTCGGTGTTATGAAACATACGAAAAGGTTTAAATTTAGGTCATGATAGGAAGGCGTGGTAGCCGAATGATGAGATGTATGTCGAGGGATGTGGGTTAATGGGACGGAATAACAAAAATGCTATGGTTCATAACAGAGAAAAACCTTTCGTTAATTATTAGTGTGCAGACATCTCGAACACTCTGGGTAGATGCCAGTCAATCATTTGGCGAGGTAGTAAATGTGGATGGTTTAAATGCTAGAGTCAGAGTTGACTGTTGACTGTCAGAGTTGATTGTCAGGTTGGATTTGGTGTTATAGTCAGGCTGCTCATAATAATCAACCGAAGAAGTATCACGGGAGAGTCAATGAGAGAACTAGTGGGAGTAAAGTATTGAAACGTAAAGAGAAATATTTGCGTGATGAGGAAGACGTTATAGAAAGCAAGGTTATGTCGAAGTGGAGAGAGGAATTTTGTCGCCGTGACAACTTTAAAATATTAAATGTAGATGACGGTTTATCATGTTTGGCACTTGGCGGTTTCTATAGAAGAAATATGTACAGTAGCAAACGAGAGATACATTTTAGAAAATTATGAATTATAATTTAAAAGGTTAATACGTCGATCTAATATTATAAGATAAATGTGCCTCCTTGTTACATTTTACAGTCTTGCTACCGAGCAGAGAGAAAATTATATAAAGCTGCGCGAAAAAGACGCGAAATTTTGGCAGAAAATCTACTAAAAGTCCTGATAACCAGTTGCTAAATTTAGAAAACAATCTTCTAGTACGTGGTGTAGCAAGAACCCAGAATGTTTTGTGGGTCCTTGATACCGAAAAATCGAATGAAGATGAAATGTCTGTCCGTCTGTATGTCTGTCTGTCCATCCGTTTATCCGTTCTGTCTGTCCGTCTGTCTGTCCATCCGTTCTGTCTTTCCGTCTGTGAACAACGCTAGCGGCTAAACCATTCAGCCTATTTGGTATAAAATTAACATTTCCCAATCAATCTGACTGATATCGCGGCCCGTTCAATTTGAAATCGATATCTTAATTCTGGGGGGTTCTTTACATGAAGTCCCTGAGACATTTTTCAAATTTAAAAAAAAATGGATCCATCGTTTTTTATTAAATTTTGTTGTTGAATAGTGTAAAAGACATTTAAGAGAATGGTGCAGGTCTAAAGTTCGTTGAAAATCCCAATTTTTCGAAAATTACAAAAGTTCAAAATTTGTTGGAGTCTTCCTACAACTAAAATATTAAAGATAGAGATTTTCCTATATTAAAATCTGTTCCTTAAAGTTATATTTTTAAATAAGGCCAAGTACAATTTTAGAAAATTTTTGTACATTTAATATTTGTACATAATTTTACGTAAAAGAAACGGGCAAGAAAATATGTGCTGTTTTAGCACCACTAGTTTGTTTAATGATAAATGTGGGAAACGGCCATTGGATGTATCGCGTATTCCTTGGAGCCTTTGGATTATTCTCAAGGGGGATATATAGAGAATCGTTCGAGCTGCCGGGTTTCCCACCTGATAGTGCCCGGCCGTGATACTCCCCATTATCATAAGAGGCCTGCAACACGAAATAATATCCGAGGGGGCTATTTGTAACTGAACATAAAGAAACGTGTTAATTTTGACATTCCACATTTTGTACAATCGACACGATGGGATGATTTCTCACCGTACACATTATTTTTCTCCCTATTGTCATTCCAATGATTCTTTTGCTCACATCCACTCTCCCGCACTCCCAAGAATCCTCCATCACGTATCTTTTTATCAACAACATTCGTGGGCGTCCCAAGTAGCGCCTATCTGTGACTCACTTTTTCTCCCATATGTCAGTTTCAACAAAATCCGATATTTCCAGACCAGACCAATAATTTTCATATCCATTTGTCCCAGATTCCTCTCTCCGGCACTAACATGAGTGCTCCCTCGCCTACCCTCTCACATACGTCGGGATGGGAGCATCGTGGCTTGGGGAAAGCCAATTACCGTGCCAAGGTGCTCGAGCCGTAGACTCTCTTCAATTGAGTGGATTTATCATTTGTTACTTTCTATAGTCAACATGGTATTGCTCTCTCTGCAATAATATTTCCCTTACTCCTATGGCTGCCCTCATCTCTCCAATGATTACCTAATATACCGCCCACATGACACCCTTCTCCAGCCTATCCCTCTCACTTACATCGGGATGGGAGTAATATGACTTGTGGGAAGCCACGATGCTCGAGTCAAGATACTCGGTGCCAAGGTGCTCGTGCCATAGACTCTCTTCAATTAAGTAGCATTACAGGGAGAGCAATGACATGTCGAGTATACAATGCAGGTAAAGCAATGACATTTCTTCCCTTACTCCTACAACTGTCCTCATCTCTCCAAAGATTCCCAAATACACCCCCACATACCATCATTCTTCAGCCTCTCCCTCTCACATGCGTCAGGGTGGGAGTACTATCTTGTGGGAAGCCACGATGCTCTGAGTAAAGATACTCGATGCCAAAAATTACTCGATGCCATAGATTCTCTTCAATTAAGAAGGTTTAACATTTTGTATACTCAACATGTCATACTCAACACAATACTCCAACATGTATTTAGGGATAGCAATGACATGTCCAGTATACAATGCAGGGAGAGCAATGACATTTCTTCCCTAACTCCCACCACAACTGTCCTCCATCTCTCCAAAGATTCCCAAATACACCTTCCACATACCGTCTCCAGCCTCTCCCCTCACATGCGTCGGGGTGGGAGTACTATGACTTGTGGGAAGCTACGATGCTCGAAGTCAAGATGCTCGGTGCCCAGGTGCTCGTGCCATGAGCCAGCTCTTCAATTAAGAAGGTTTAACATTTGTTACATTGTATACTCGACATGTCATTGCTCTCCCTGCAATGACATTTCTTGTGGCACCTACCTCCTACAACTGTCATCTCTCCAAAGAGACTCCAAATACACCTTCCACATGCCACCCCCGTCTCAGCCTCTCCCTCTCACATGCGCGTCAGGGTGGGAGTACTATGACTTGTGGGAAGCTACGATGCTCGAGTCAAGATACTCATTGCCAAGGTGCTCGATGCCATAGACGCTCTTCAATTAAGAAGGTTTAACATTTATTTACATTGTATACTCGACATGTCATTGCTCTCCCTGCAATGACATTTCTTCCTCTACAACTGTCCTCATCTCTCAGATTCCGAAATACACCTTCCACATGCCACCCGTCAGCCTCTCCCTCTCACATGCGTCAGGGTGGGAGTACTATGACAATGAGGAAACCCTGATGCTCGAGTCAAGATACTCGGTGCCAAGGTGCTCGTGCCATAGATGCTCTTCAATTAAGAAGGTTTAACATTTGTTACACATTGTATACTCAACATGTCATTGCTCTCCCACTGTGACATTTCTTCCTACCTCACAACTGTCATCTCTCCAATGATTACCTAATATACCGCCCACATGACACCCTTCTCCAGCCTATCCCTCTCACTTACATCGGGATGGGAGTAATATGACTTGTGGGAAGCCACGATGCTCGAGTCAAGATACTCGGTGCCAAGGTGCTCGTGCCATAGACTCTCTTCAATTAAGTAGCATTACAGGGAGAGCAATGACATGTCGAGTATACAATGCAGGTAAAGCAATGACATTTCTTCCCTTACTCCTACAACTGTCCTCATCTCTCCAAAGATTCCCAAATACACCCCCACATACCATCATTCTTCAGCCTCTCCCTCTCACATGCGTCAGGGTGGGAGCGGTGCGGCGGGCGGGGCAGGCGGGGCGCGGGCGTAGGAGCAGGGCCGAAGCCGAAGTCGCGTGCCTGCGCGTTAATCGATCCCTCCGTGCCGTTCCCAATCGGAGTAATGGGCGGCGCCAGCACTAAGTCAGCGCCCGCCACCGCCGCCGCCCCCTGCACCGCCCCTCGCTCAGGCAGGGCGCCATATTTCCTCATTTGTCGGCGGTGGCGCCCGCCCGCACGGCCGTCCCACCCCCGCCAGCACACCGCACGACGATGGGGACGACGCGGCGGCTCGTCCTTCGTCCGGACCTCGTCCTATCGCCCCCTTCCCCACCCACAATGGGCAATTTCACTCAGGTTCTAAATATTTGTCTTGATGAATCGAATTGATGTCACTGGCTGAGGTAGTAAGAATCAACTATCACTGCCACTACAATGTCTTTGACCGGGGGCATCGAGAATTCGAGTACCACGGTGACGGCTTCTCGATACTAGGTGTAAAGACAGGTCGAATTCGGCCGCTCTCAGGAGGAAAATTCAAGCGGTCGGCTTCCGATCGTCTGTTTTCCGTGATTTCTCTAATCAATACCAGGTGAATACTTGAGTAGTACCTTAGCCCATAGGCCAAGAGC